>OMNO01066017.1:0-12819 GCA_900303215.1 Trachyrincus scabrus
GTGTCCGTCCGTGTCCATTCCCTGCATGCGTGTCTGTGTATGTACAGTATGTGTGTGTGCGTGCGAGCGGGCTCCATACTTAATGCCCAGCGGTGAGGCTCCCTGCCCGTTGAGGACTCCTCCCTGGAGGAGGTGTGCCACGGTGTAGTAGGCCATGTAGATGGTGGAGTCTGATAGAGACTCAATCAGCCACTGCTGGTCCCATGGTAGCCGCGTTCCTATAGCAACCAACAGGGGAGCACAGACATGCACGCAAGCAGACCATGTGATTAGAGATGAATAGCGTGAGCCACAAGCATACATGAGTGATTATACAGACACACCCATGCATATACGTACACGTACACGCATATACGTACACACAAAATACAAGACGTCAGAAATTACAAAATGAAGCCAAACATAATCCAATTATGTTAGTCTGCACATTTCATTCATACGTTATCTGCCGGACAAAGGTGTCCGTCCAACAGGGCTACATCACTGTGACCCAAACACAAACAAAAGGATGTTTTTGCCATTATCTGACGCAAGCAACTTTAACATCTTAGTTGTAACATGAACAGAATGTTGTTCGGAGAGAGAGAGAGATGTATGAGATACGTAGAGGAACACAGCCTCAGGTGGTGCAAGTACACACCAGCATGCATGTCCATTACACCCCTGAATTAAGTGAGGCAGCGTTGTGTGTGTGTATGTGGGCACACATAAATGCATGGGGGAGAGAGGGAGCCCTTAGTGAGCTGATGTATTGGTAGCCCTCTGTCTCCATCTATAGGGAACTAGGAATAATAATGCCATCAGGAAACCCAAGGCCTTATCAGTATGCTATACAGGTCAGGACCAAAAGACCAGCGTTTTCTCCCCATGTTAATCTGTACCAATTCATTTCATACATGGAAATTCCTTGCACTGCATATTTTTACTTTACTTTACAAATGCATCGCTCTGACATTTTCACTACCAGTTTTGGGTTCATTTGAAAAAGTACATTTTCACCATCTTTGAATGTTTCCATCTTCTGCACGACCAATCTCACCACATAAGCACACTCCTATGAAGTGACGGAAAATAATTTCTTGTAAGACACTTCATGGCGTCAAAGCATTTGGTTTAATGGAGCATGACCATGGGAAGACACACGACACTGGCAGTATTCACCAAGCATCTTCAAAGAAACAATGGGTGTAAATTATTCTTATAGCAAAGGCAGTAACTTCAAAAGGATTTTATGTCTGATATTGATATTGATATTGTCTGATAAAACATGGCTGAAGCCAGCCAGAGGCCAAGTTAATTTGCAGTACACTAAGGAAGGAAGTGGACATGTCTAAAGAAGGCAAGGCAACTAAAGGAATCTATATAGGGGTGAGTGGTAAGGAGAGAATATCATATCACCATTTTTTCAGGCAGGATCACGATCCACGATATTATCACGATTCTTTTTCATATTTGTTTTAAGACTATTTTGCAAGTTACTGAACAGTTCAACCAAACCAACCAATTTTCCTAAATAAGGAATTATTTATGAAAATATGAGCAAGGAAACAAAACCTAAAAGAACAGGATCAGAGACCATTCAGGCAAAGTATCTTTTTTTTATAAACTGTGCAATTTATTAACATTCAGCAATTATTTCTTGTCATGGTCCGAAAACAAAGACACCGCTATAATAGCACTTTGGTACAGCATGTGATCATATATGTTCACATACTGAATAAATAAAATAACAACCTACATATCTACAGATGAGAACATTAAATATGGGAAAAGTTAATGCCATATGTGTTACGTTTTTGGTCCATAGTCGTTTAGTTTAGTTTTTTGTTGGTCCTTGTCTATAGGTTTGTCACTTTAAATATCACATCATTTAAAACGTTTGCTGAATGTTAATAGCTTGTTGTCAGTACATGATCCTTATTCTTTGAGAAATGTAATTTAATGTCTGCGATTTTGAGTTCAATTACATTAGTTGTTGGCTGCATTGTTAGCTGAAGGTTGGTTTGTTTGTCACTATGGCAACCAGACGTAGCAATCGGGGGGGGGGTCCACGTGGGCGACCTCGCGGCGGGAGGGGATTCGTGTCGAAGCTGAAATTATTTAAACTTTGAACCGGCGCGCCGCATGACATAACATGCCAACCAATTAGATCTGCAGTACAGTCCAAGAAGCCAGAACGTTTTGAGCCGCAGTTGATTTTGTGTGGCTGTTAAACTTGCCGTGCTCGACCTAGCGATGCCTACGGTGTCCGACTACGCCTCGAGTGACTGCAGCTTGATGCGCTCACGGGGGCTCACCTACCTTGGATACGTAGCGGGAAGTGGATGCTGTGCCCCCTACAACGCTGCACGCAGTAGGCATACAGCGCCACGTCGTCTAAACTAATCAAACTGATGGAATGTGCAGAATCACTGTCTCACGATACTCCCCATCCTCTATAAAAGGCACATCCTGGAGACGTTTCAATCCTTCACAATCTATCGTCATATCACACGCCCCTAAATCTACACAATAAAGAAGTCAGGGGATCGACGTGGCACACACATACACAAATGTGCAAACATGTATGCATAGCTAATGTGTGCATTTCATTGACACCCACAGACACGCACTCACCGAGGCCGTAGGTACGAGAGCAGGCATGCTCCTGAAGCCAAGCCAAAGTGGCCTCAAAGTTCTTCCTGGTCTCTTCGCAGAACCTGCACAGTCCAACACAGAACAGAGCAGGTGGGTCAGACTTACACTCAGTACTGAGCCCCCTCCCGCTTCAGTGTGCTGGGGCAGCCATTACCTCACTCATTTACATCCTAATTACATGTTTGTGGGTTTTATCTTGAGCCTTGGTGTCCTTTGAATAAATATCATTCAGAGTATTTCAAGGGAAATCACAATATTCACAGTGACTTTTCATTCATCCAAAAAGTCAATCAATGCACTTCTGTCCTGGTGTTGTTGCTATGGCAATGGACCATCACCGCAGGGGCAAGTGTATATTGAGAAGTCGACTCAAACCCATACTTAAACAGATACATCAAGCCATTACATCTGATAGCACATTACAGCATTGGCTGCTGTGCAGTGATGTTTAGCCAGATTCAGCAATCAATGCCAACATGCAAGGACACAGACACGCTTACGTTTCCAAAGACTTAAGGACTTGGTTGGCCTGTCCCTTCCATTCTGCATCACCGTAGTCCAGATACCTAGAACATAACAGAAATACAGCCACAAAATAAATAAATACATAGAAAAATAAACATAACTTACTGGATCAATATAGTCTGAAGGTGCTGTTAATTAGGACTCGCCAAAAGGGAGAGGGGTGTATAAATCACCTCACGAAAAAAATCATTACTAAATTATATTGGTATTTGGCTAAATGATATATTATGAAACATTATAAAACATAGCGTGCTGACTGCATTGTCACTACTGCTATAATTGCAATACATTACATTTTTTGCACTAACAATAAGGGGTTAGTTGGCCTGGGGCCAGTAAAAAGTCACATCAGGCCAGAGCTAACAAGATGTATATATATTGAAAAAATGAACCCAGATAGTGTTGTACAGAGATGGGTGTCAGCAGGGTGTTCATCGTGTTTGAGGTGTCGTTTTTGTTTAAATAAATTATTAAACATAACAAGTTACAAAAGTCTTTGGTTTTAAGTTCCAATGCTGATAATTACAACTTTGAGTTAGGGCCAGTAAAACTTGTCTCAGGGCCATGCTAGACATTAAAAAAAAGGATTGTAGAAAGAAACTAACTTGGAAGTCATCTTGGAGTTTTGAAAGGGCCAATGCTGCACCTACCATTGATCACAGAGAGCCACCACACACTGGTCACCCGAACGAGACATGATCTGCTTCTCTGGCTCCATGTAAATCACAGCCTCGCCCTGCGGGAGAGACAGACAGCGGTGTCGGATCAGTCTCAGCCCAACTGATGATCCAGAACGATCATCGGTTGGGCTGAGACTGATTTTCAAGAACACACACCACAAGGTCATTATTTTGTTTTACAAGGTCATTATTTTATTTGGAAAAAGTGTTTAAAAACTTTTTAATTTAACAAAAACAGCGAAAACAGAAGAAGGATCAGATTGTCTACCTTTTCCACCATCATCTTCTGGATGGGCTTCTTCACATCCTGGACCTTTTGTCCTTTGTAGCCCTCTACCAGCATGATCTAAAGAGAGGGCAACATCAGCAAAACCTCCCAGAGGAAGCAACACTTCGGGCGAGTGAAGATGCACGGAAACCAATTGCTGCCCAGCCAAGGCCAGACTGATATTCATTGTGAAACACAAACTTGAATATCCGGATGGTCTCATGAGGCTAGTCCAACTGAAGCACCTGACCAAAGGATGGATCTGTATTCCTCCTGCCAGCATCTGTATTGTCTTTTATTACATTGTCAATGGCCAGTCTTCATGGCTGAATAGTATTAAAGGAGAACCAGACACCCTGACGGCGCCTTTAAAAAAAATTATTTTAAAGGCTGGAGGGCTGCTGGCTCCCCTGTGAATGCCCATTCAATTCACTTTCAATAAGCAGAGGACAGGTGTGTCAAAGTAACGCTTAAATCAGCACGTGACCGGTAAACCGTATCAGCCAGTAAGAAGTTAAGCATGCAATAGTCATCTAATGCAGTGGTTCTCAACTGGTCTAGCCTCAGGACCACTATCTGTTATTAGTCATTAAGTCACAACACAAAAATAAAAAATTTATTCACCGATATTGCAGTATCGACAATCAACAATGCCTTCATGTACTGTTAAAAACATTGAGCGAACAAAAAGCTGCAACAATTGGGGCTAAACTCAATGAAATAGTAAGCCATTGAAACATGAATTAACATTCAAACATTAGTTAACTCATGGGCTTCTTTCTAAAGATTAAGGTTTGGCATATGCTCTGCGACCCACTCCAAATGACCCACCAGTTAAGAATCACTGATCTAATGCAAACCAACCTGTATGTGGTGTTGGGAGTTTGGCTGTCCTGTAAAACGTATGAATTAAAACACTAGCAACAGTATGGAGAACGTGTCGAGCCTCACCCCTTCATAGAAGCCCTTCAGGTAGACCTTCTCCTTGGCCTCAGCCAGCTTCTCCCGGTCGTTCTGGCTCTGGATCTTCAGCTCATCACACACCAGGGGAGCAGAGAGGTTCCCAAAGCCCGGGATCTCAATGATGGGGATCTAGTGTGCACGCACACGCACACGCACACACACACACACACACACACACACATACACACACACACACTTCAAGGTCACCGTTTGATTTGTGGTTTTTAATGCTTGCTGCTGCCATTCTAAAAGATGTAGTTGGATTTATTAGTTTATGTATTAGATGTATTAGATTATAATATTAAAAATAATGTGCAGTTTTGTAATAAAATCATCAATGGTAAGCGATGTGTAATATTTTTGACGCAGATTAAACATGACACTTTGTATACGAATGTTTCGGGCGTATGGACAATATTTGTAGCTGCATATATGATTTGCGTGAGCCAATTTGAATGAGACCGGAACCCTATCACACCACCAGCTTACCGGCTCAAAGGGCAGCACCATCTTGTCCTCAATGCCGTACTTCTCCCTGAGGGCCTGAACGACGACAACAACAACATAGGTCAACATCGTGGAATGGACACACAAAAATAAATACAATGCATTCATAAGATTAGCCACGTTAGCCAGGTTTCAGTGGCTGATGAATAAAATCCTACTCGGACGTTGCCTGTACGTTTCCATTCCATTTTGCGAGTTAGATTTGAATCTAGTGTATTGTAACGGGGGGGATGTACAGGGATATGGCAACGCACCTGTTTCTTCTTGATGTCCCGGAGTGCGGCGATGTCATCGGGAGCATCAGATGGAACGCTGGTCACCACGCCGGTACCTAACAGGGACAGATGACGAGCGAACGGACGACCATTACCTTAAACACACTGTGGACACTCACTTCCATTTGCCTTCTGTGTTAATATGGCTCAAATTGATTCCACTCTCAAGCCAACTGTTCTCATCACGCGCGCTCGCACAGCAAAAACATTATGCATGGTACCAACAACTGGAGCCGGAGCCAAGCAATGCATTTCATAAGCGCCTCTGTCCTCTATGCCACTACCGTGCTCCGTTTTGAGATGAGCCGGGCATGAATATGATCATTACCGTTACGCACATTCAGAGCCAATGGTCAGTCTGTTTTTACGAGTGACAATCTGAAAATCACATTATCTGCTCCCATTGTTGAAAGAAAACAATTTTGAGGTTCAATACATTTAATGATATGGGAATAGAAAGACATTAAGTCCAACAGCACCGTGCCACGCCCACGTCGTACCATGACGACAACAGATGCTGCAACAGACAACAGATATTCAAATGCTGCCATTGTGCTTTCAGACAAGCAGCAAGCGTGCGTAGTATATTTTATAGCCTACGTCGTTTGCAAAGGCACATTAAACACTGAATGTCAACATGCATTTCAACACTAAGGCTGAACAATTAATCTAAATATTAGCGAAATCGCAATATGGCCAAGTGCAATATCCAAATCGCAGGAGCAATGTGTAATTTTTTGATAAGGGTATATTGTGTAAATGTTAATTTATAACACCATTATAAATGAAGCAGAGATGCTCTGGCCTACATATGTATTTCTCCAGATGTAAGAAAACATGTTTGTTTGGTACAGACCCCAACAAATGTCACATCATGATAGTTTTTTCAGTGAAAATTAAAATTGTGATGCAAAAATTATCATTCCCACTAATAGTGAATCATATTGCAATCGCAATATCTGTAAAAATAATCGCAATAGGATTTGTTTTACCATATCGTTCAGCCCTACCTCTTTGTCACAGTATTCAGCTGATGATACGTAGCTAGACTAACGAGACTAGTCCATGACAAAAGTAGCAAAAGTAAGACCAACACAATGCAACTCAAATTGATCAATCGATTTCATGTGGTCCACGAATAAAAATATAGGAAAAGGTGAAATAAAGATATCGACTTATCATGATACCCAATTGTATAGTCCAAATTAATTATGATGAGACGATATGCCCTTAAAATAATCAAAATATGAAGTTTGAAACGTCAGAGAGAAAGGAAATCTAATTTTAGTACGATACCATACTTTAAATCCCCATATACTTCAATGTAACAACCCTCAGTTAGACGGTTTAGAATAGTATTTCGAATTCAGAAGCATATGGTGATATTTATCGACAGCGTGTAGAATTCCTCATGATCATTGTGAGAACACATTTTCCTGTAGGAAAAGGCACAATGAACCAAATCCCCATTTAAAATGGACTCACTCAATAAGCGATATGATGATAGTGATATGATAGTGATATCATAATGATATTTGTCATACCTTTGTCCTCCTTGATGGTGAGCATGGGCAGAGCGTAGATGGTCTTATAGGAGGTCAGCGGGGCACTCAGGGCACAGCCCAGAATATCCTGGAAGGGGAGCAGAGAGAAAATAATAATAATACAAAATTAGAATTGAAGAAAAAAAAAAACATTGATAAATCCAATTGACATTGCAATTGGATTTATTGTTCCGGCTTCATGATTATTATTCTCAGACGTCGTCGTCGTCGTCGTCAGCACAACATTTTCCGAGATAAATGGCCGTTGCACGTACCTGTCCCAGGATCTCCATGACAACGGGAACCACGCCGTTCTCCTTGGTGAAACCCTGGTAGGACATGTTGCGGGCCGCACGGCTGGTGCTGATGAACACGTCGCCGTTGGCTGTCTCGAAGGCCACGTACTTCATGTCGGGCCTCACCCAGCAGTTGGTCTGACCGAACATGGTCTCTGGCCTCATGGTGGCCGCCACCAGGAAGATGTTCCGGCCCTTCAAGCCACTGTGACGTGACGTCATTTTCATTGATTATCATTGTGTTGTTTTTTTTGTTGTATTTTCTTTTATTATTTTTCACTTTGTTGATTATGTAAATTATGTTATTAGTTAGTTAGTTAGTTAGTTAGTTACGGGTGTAGTGTGGCATGAAATGAATGTTGTTGTAATGTAGATATGTTGTTGTAATGCATAGCCTAGTAAAAGCATTTCAGTGATACTGTTGTGGTACAGCTTGGTCATAAAGAAATGAAACCACAAATAAATGATTTAAATAATAAACATAAAAACATTCATCAAAATAATCCTAGCAAGGGTCTTATTTGATTTATGATTTTAAAAGCTATGATCTGGTACGGTGCATCAAATGGTCATTCCTGTTTTTAACTGTACGTGGTCCCTTTTAAATATAATGAATAATACATGATTATTATTACCTGCTATAAAATACTTTAGACTTGAGTTTGGCAGGGTACGGCTCCACAACCTTCATTTTGATGAGAGTGTATTCCTGAGGTCCAACTCCCTAAACAAAGTCATAAAAGGAATGAATAGCATCATTATTTTCATAACTCTACTCACAAGAATAGACTTGTTTTACTGTAAAACAATCTTCTGAACAACAGTGGGAAGGCATAGTTTCCAAAACTATAAATATGATATATTTATCATCACATAATTTAAACTGTACCTCTCCTGTTTGTCTGTCGTGGTCCATGCAGGGCTGTCCGTCCTTAGGAGAGTAGATTGTGTATCTGCATAAAGACAGGGATGGCAACAATATTGCTATTAATACGGTGCAAATTATTTGTATTGTTTAGGTTTTTGGTGCAAATTAAGGGAAATGTATTCTAATCTGTACCATGCAACCTTTCATCGACATCACTAATGTAGTAGGCTACAGAAACAAAATACATTTTATGAATCAAATAAGTAATCTCACCGTTTGCCATATTTAATCTTTTTCCTCTCCTTCAGGGTGATAAACTGCCACCTGACAAAGGAGTCGTAGAAAGGGTTCACGTCCGTCGTGACGAACGAACGCCTCCAGTCCACCTACAAAGTGAAAGATATCACACCAGAGCTTAGAATAAAGAAAAGAGAGAAGAAAAAAATGAAATAAAGCCAAATACAGAAAATGAAGGGGCCTAAGGCTTTACCTTGACTCCCATCTGCTTCAGGTCTTTGATAGCCAGAGGCGGGAAGTACTCCAGCCAGTGTTCAGCGTTGGCAAACTGAACAATCTCACAGTCAGTCAGACCCAAAGACCTCATGATGTCCCACTGGAACTTGGCCGAACCAGATTTCGCAGCCACTTTGCTCTGAAGGTAAAGAAAGATACAAAATGCATTCTTTGCAATCGCTATTTTGAATTTGGTGTGGGATTTTGTTTTCACATTGAATTCAGAAGGTGTATGGCACACCTTCTGAACCTTTCCTCAATTATAAATGTTATATGGTCTCATAAATAAATATCTTTGATATGATTCTTGCCGTCTCATTCCTGTATTTGGAGATATTTTGTGGCATCTGATCTCTACTCAAAATAACGACATTGATACATTCCCCAAAGACAAACTAGGAACAAAAAAGTACTTGCATACATGACTCCATGTCGCCTGATACACACGACCAACATCTTGGTCTAGTCTCTGACCTTTTTGCTCTTTGCCTTATCCTTAATGATGATTTCGTCCGACACGTCCGGCTTCTCCTCCTCGTCCTTCTCCTCCTCGTCAGGAAACTGCGGAGGGTTTCCGTAAAGCTCCATCTCCCGCTTCAGCTTATCTGCACAGGCCTGGCAGATGAAGGACACACAGTCAAAGTCAATCAGCAGGCCCCAGTCGGATCTATGAATAGCTGGAATACTGCCACACATCTGAACCACATCACTTCCCTGATCCCATATTCATATTTGAGATTTTGTTATGTAGGATAGACTACTCGTTTGTTGATTTTAGATATATGTATATAGTATTTATTTAAAGAACCACAATTCAGGATTACGCATTTGCAGTACAGACAGTGTAGATATTAGAAGACTAGTAGACTAGTCTAGACTAGTCTCCCAAATCAGACTTTAGATTAATATCTAAAGTCTAATGAGCTGAAATCTGGGTGAATGAGGCGTTCACTTTCTTTCGCTTCATATTTGTCATGTTGCTGGAGGCGGGGATCTGTAAGTGCGTAATGGTTTCAAATCAACACGTGTAGACTGGCCACTGTAGAAATACACTTATTAAAATCCCCTTCTGAAAGGGGAAACAAGAAAGGAAACAAGGCGTAACTCCACCCCTTGCAGTTTCTGGTTTCCAGCCCAAGCTCAACAAGCTCTGTGCCGTTTCCCCCGGCCAGTAGTTCTGCTATAACATAGTAGGACTGCTGGATCCGAGATTACACATCGACTAGGACTTCGGGCTCATGGACTCACCTTGATGGGCATTCCTGTGCAGTGCAACCCGAATGGGAAGAGACAGTGCTTCCCTCTCAAGCGCTGGTAACCGACACCAAACTGCAATGAAATAGAAAGGTATAGTATAGCCAATTCATAAGAAAACTCATGTGCATGATCGCAGACATTATTATTGTATACCGTTTTGTGGTTTGTTTCTCTTCTTGCTTTGTATGTAAACTCACCTCACATTTTGACAGAGTGAATGTGTGGCCAAAATGCAATCTGCCATTCATGTAAGGATAGGGGAAGGTTGCAAAGTACTTGTTTTTGCTGAAACAGAAAACAAACAATGGATTAAAATAGTAAATGAACAGCTCATATGATTACTATGTCTATGCTATTTTTGACTTCCTAGATGACTTGAGCAGTGTCACAACAGCAGTGTTGTGACAAATGTGTGTAATACACCAGTACAAACGACAATTAAGCCCCACACAGACTAGGGAATTGCCTGCACTGTTTTGTTTAATTCAAATGTTCATTGAAGAGCAATGGAAATATATAGATTACATGGTTAGATTACAGTTTACAGAACCGGTTAAGAAAACATATTTACTTAGTGCTTTCCCCAATTGTGGTTGGTGCATCGCACTCAAATGTCTTCTCCTTCTCCCATTTTTCCTGTATCTCCTGCTCGATCTTCCTCAGATAATCCAACTTCGCTGTTCCCTTGCGCTCCTACAATAGAAAGCGTGAGAACAGTGATTTAAAAAAAAAACATTTTCACTAGTCTGAAACGCAATTGCAATGTGAAATATATAACGAATTGCGAACAAGCCAATCTCCCAAAAACCTCCCTGTACGATCTGTTACACAAGAAAAGAGCCACTGTGTCCTCTCGGGAGTCTGATTCAGTGCAGGTATATTTCTCAAGTACCATGACAGCTAGTAACTGTTAGCTAACTTAGTTAGCAGGCACAATGTAATATGCAACGTTATACAGGTTATATAGTAAACAGCAGACACCCCAAATAGCAACATATACAACATAGATAGTTCCTTCTACTTACACTCATTGTGTAGCCAAATGCGGTCCTATATGATGTTTTTAGTCTCAAAAAACTGTTACTTGGGATTTGACAAGGGAAACCCACGCCACCGGTTTGAGGCTGATGACATCTGCAGCTAGTTTACACGCATTGCTTCATGGGTAATGTAGTTTGTATTAACGTTCTCAAATTCACTTTAATTCGTACTGTCTACGAACGCAGTCTGTATAGTACACATTTTATAATTGATAAATAGTGATTTGTGATTTATATTTTATTATTATTATTGTTATTGTAACAGCAGCTACGTTAGTGCATGTTTTTTTTCCTGGAATCGTTTTACGTACGTTGCGACACTTCCACTTGTGTTACCATGCCGTAAACCATTCTGCCCGACTGCAAGTGAAGAGAGCACAGGCCTTAAATCAAATACATTTATAGACGATGAGAGTGGGATTACTAGAACGCACTTTCAATTTATAGACAGTATCGGAGTCTTTCTCACGATGATCATAGAAAATGTGGAAGCTTTAAAGTCGTGGCTGGCAAAACTACTGGAGCCAATGTGAGTGATCTAGTGAAATGTCATCTATACTGCTTGCTAAGTAGCTAACGCTAGCCACAGAGTTAAGATATCCATGGAGCTTACTAGCATCTGTTGTCAAGTTCCTGCACGAGTTAGCCACTATGGCCGCTAGCTTACTGCATTCTGGCAGGGATAAACAATCATACTTTCACCAACTTGTGGAAGTTTTAGTGCAGTTTGTCATTGTTTTATGTTTGCACTGAATGATCTTTGAAAATGGCTCCAGCTAAATGTGGAGAACGTTAACGTTAATCTGTACTCCTGTAGCCAGCTGGCTAAGTTCTCCAACCTAGAGTTGTATTGATGCCACTGACTTCTATTTGTTAAAAGCTAAATTTGTATTGCTTATTTTAACAGTGTTCATTGCATTTCACATTATTTCTCATTTGTTAATAGTAAAGCAACAACTAGACTGCCAATATCTGTGATTGCACGTTATTTGATGAAATAAGCAACGATACAGATATTAATAGCGCTTGCATGATGATCCGCAGATGTGAAGCAGATCCCTCTGCCTTGGCTAACTATGTTGTGGCTCTGGTGAAGAAGGACAAACCAGAGAAAGATTTGAAAGCACTCTGTGCCGATCAACTTGATGTCTTCCTACAGAAAGGTATCGTCTTTTTTTTTTACACAGTGCTTTGGAATGTTTGAATATTTAAATCGCTATATTTGTTCACCCATATATTTAAGAGATGAAGCGTATGGCGTAGCGTAGGTATTTACAGTTGGCGATCTGGTGAGATCCAGTCCCATCCAACATCACAACTAGAACAACATGGCAAGGAATACACTTACTAGTTCAGGACGGGATGAACGTTTACAATGTTTCACCTAAAGCACACTGCATACATGATTGTGAGGCAGATTGACAACCCTGGCATCAAAGTCAAACT
>OMNO01066024.1:0-10995 GCA_900303215.1 Trachyrincus scabrus
TGGACACTGAATGGACACCGATTGGATAATTGTAATGAGTGTCAAGGGAATCCAAGTCTTGAAGAGTAGCAGTGCTGATCCAGGACGGTCCCCAGATCGGACCACGACATGGTTTCAAGATCCTTTCCTGATCAGAACCTCTACTCTCACTTGGTTCTCGACATGTAGGGCTAAAATTAATTACCAGTATTATGGCAACAACATTGCCACATTCGTTAGTGACGTGTCCCATTTGCCAGTAGATTCGGATTGAAGTACAATTTGCATTGAAGTACTACTACTCCGAACCAAATATGAGTGTTGGGATTAACCCGAAGTCCTGGTTCAGTGTTGCCAAATTAGCGGATTAAATTTAGAACAGAGGATACACTGAATGGCCAATGCAGATAAACACCAAACCCCTGGAGAAGGAATCCAACTACCATCACGAGGTTGTACTGAGTAGAAGAAAGAGGCTTTTATTTTGGAGCCACACTAGGGTTGGGCACACAGGAAGGCCTTAGAGGTTTGGTTTGAGTTGACCGACTAGCTAGTTTACAGGATCTTTGTTCCATTCCAAGGTCCGTTTTCACCCCCTTTTTCTTTATAGAATGCTCGCACCCTTTCTTTTTGTACGTTGACTTTCTCTGACAACAGGATAGTGCCTTGAAAGTCCAACACAAAACAAAAAAGATTACCTTTACCCTTTTTATCTTGTCTCCCTTCTCATGTTATTCTCCTGTTTTGCCAAACGTTTGCCAAAAAATGTCAGTTTACAAGTTTACATTCACACACGAAAACACAACTGAAGAGAACAGGTTGCAACACAAGTCTGATTGGGCTGGCATAACATACAAGCCAATAATGCCGCCCTCGGTGCCTGATCAATTCTGATCAATTCTAACAGCTGTATCTAAGGTGTCGGCAGTAGGTTTTAATACCACCAATCAAATCAATTCAAATGAATTAGCTACGTTTTGTTCCATCATCATTATATCCTCATCCTCATCATATCCACCACATTGCAGAAGCAAGATACGCTCTGAATGTAGTTTCATGGTGTCTTTAACACCACTAGTACAACCAGTATTATTAGACCTGTGTTCTCTGACCAGTGTTATGGGCCAGCGCTTTCCGGTGTCTAAAGATGTCCAGTGATGTGCTGCAGACATTGGTATTCTGGAGTGGTCCGGTTTGGACACTGCCACTGTAACATCTCCTCCATCTTCAGGCTTCGCCGTGAATATTGATCTTCTCACAGTCGCGCTTTATACCAAGTTCTTCCCTGAGAACGCCAGAAGTGCTTCGACGTCATGCTCAGAGTACACGCCTGTCCATCTGGTCACGATGGGTCCTTAGGTGCCATAATGGGCCATAACGTGCCTTATATCTAGCGTTGGATCCGGTCATGAGTCCATGGCAACCTCCATGGCAACCACCATGAAACCACGGCCACTTCTTGGAATTATTTGCCGTGATTCCCAGAAAGTGATGCCTCAAGTTATTGAATCTCAATACTAGGCTGCCTTGTATCCACAACAGCAACAACAGCTCAGTATTTTTGTACAAATTTGGGTTCGACCAGACGTATCTTGCCTCGCTTATTCCTAATCATTCATGTCAAAACATCCTCTTTTGGACCATTGTCATAATGGTCATAATTGTCAGTTTTAAAAAAAAAACAGATTTATCTGGGTCTATCTTTTATACGGGACTAGTAGATTTTAGGAGTAGATTTGCAATTGTTTAGGTAGTCTAAACAATTGCAATGAAATGAAAACAGAACATTATGGAACTGTTTGAGCTGTCTGCTCTCAAGTGGCCATAGATCCGTTCCAGACTTTCTCCAGTTCTGCTCGTGGACCTCGAGGAGTGTCGGGTCCTTCACCCAAAACCATTGTGCACGATGTGTCTCACAAACCGATTTGTATCTGACAAGACTGAAGTGAGTGGAGGAGGAAGACTTGAACAGGGTTGAAGTGGGACTGGCTGCTGAGTTATTTATCCTGTCCTCATAAGGAGTGCTTTTGTGTTGTGTAACACTGACTGACTGTCGTGGTGTGACTGCATGACAATATTTGTGCACATTTCCAATCTTAAACCAGGCTAATGTCACCGTAGATTTTCCTGGAAGTAGAATGGATTTTTATTTGTTGCAACAGAGTGTCAATAGTCACCCACCAACAATCACACTGTTTACAATATGTATTACATTTCGTAACGCTATTAGTGTTAAGCTATCAGTGATGTCGCCCATACGTTTCTGAAGGGCTTTGCCGCCACCATGTCATTTTGCTAGCACCGGAAAATCCAAATTGGGCAAATGGGCGGAGCTAACGATAGCTACCTGTCAATCACTTCATGTTTGGAGTGATTGCCAGGTTTTAGCGTCATTAGCTGGAGACCCCCAGATGAAGCCAACACCTAGCATCAATTAGAAGCACTGCATCTTAAAGAGTAACAATAGCCACAGCACCAAACAGTACCAAGCACAATTCATTTTTTTAATTGTTATAATCTTTAGCCAATCAGAAAGCAACTTTAATTACCAGTGTTTCACCAGAAATGGTGCTATTTCTTAAGTTTGATTTGATTGTTTGGTAGTTCTTGTCCACGTGTGGACAAAGGAACCAGACTGCAGAGAACGTGTCATGTGACTAGCCAGGAAGGATATGTACTGTAACGTCAGACCATATATATCCCTGCCGGGATTATTTGGGAAATCTCTAAAATATCTAAGGTAATCCCAGGGATACCTTAGTGTTTTCAAGGTGCCACAGTTACAGTAGACCTCATACCATTTGCTTTGCAGTGACCTAAGTACTGGCCCTTGGAGTGAATAAACAAATGATTAACGATTGTAGCAGCAGCAGGGCGTTCAGATTTCTTATTTGATTGGCCGCTTCCTATCTGGGCATACTGTTGTGGTTAAAGATGGCTATGTTAAGGTGTTCATTTGGTGTGGTTAAGTGTTAGGGTTAGGGTTAGCGTGGTTAAAGTAAGAATCAAAGTGGGCATGGCTTGCTCATTTAGGGTTAGGGTTAGTGTGGTTACGAACTGAGAGGCGTTGCACCAACATCCTGGCCGGATAGTTGCTTACCCATGAGCAGACAAGCAGCCTTCTAAACAATGGAACTTAAACTTTTAAGATTTTGGCACATGCGGGACCGGGGTTAGTCAATCCCAGCAACACACTTCCTGTGCTCACCGGCTGATAGCCGTATGGGAAGGCGCCGGGCGGGACGTGACAACATGCTTAATTAGCTGGAATGGAACGCATGTCCGCTTTGAAGAAAGAGAAAAGAAAAAAGACAGTGCCTTGCTTGACTTAACGTTCAGCCAGCTAGAAGAATGGCTTCCTGTAGTATGCAGAAGTCATTGCTGCATTTAGCTTTAGGCTGGCGAGCGCTGCGCATTGGAAAGGATGGTTGTCGCTAGCTACTGGTCTCTCAAGAGGTGTGATAAAAACAGGAAGTCAAGTGTTTCCAACGAGGCGTGGAGAACACAGAACATAGAACAGATTTTAGAGAACAAAAAACAGACATGAGAGCAGATTGATTCTATGTTGAGTTCCCCTTGGGTGCTGGGCAGAGTGAACTGTTTTATTTTTCCCTTTTTTTAAATGATTTTTATTTTTTGAAGACGTTTTATATGGTGTGTATTATTCATCAGATATGTTTTATATTGTGCATGTTCAATCAAGAGTTTGGATTTGCTGCACGTTGTATTAAAGGCTTGTTGCACCAAGCATTGTGTGTTTTGTCTGTATTTTAGACTATATTATTGTAATATTATACTATAAATGCAGGGATGTGATATTAATAGCGTGTATTTAACATTGAGTTCCCTTCCTGTGTCTCTGCACTGTGTAACCCATACCTGCTCCTTAATGACCTATCTCTGTATTCACTGTCTAACCCCTACCTGCTCCCTGATGACAAGTACCTAAATACATTATTGGATAAAAGCTAAATACTAAATAGTGAATTAATTCTATTCCGATTTTTCGGAGGCTTTTCCCATGATGCATTGCGTGTTCGATCCTTAACCTCACCAAAGCCATACCTGACCCGAACCATCTCCTCACAGATACTTCACCACCATCACAGACTGCGCTCCTACATTTAAACCATCCTTGATTTGATACGGAAACCTAACCATGTCTAATGCATCATGGGAACTAAGCATCTTCACGCCACGTTAGCTTAGCACCGTCACGCGGCGCTAACTGGGTTTGAATACATGTGTTGATGCTGCTGGCCACCAGCATGCCGCACCAAAGTCATGCTACGGCTGGAGAGAGGAGGTCTTCAGAATTGGGTCTCTCACCAGCGTGGAGAATGCATTCATTGATGACTGGTTACTTCAGGAATGCTATTTATGAATTCCCTTCCACTCCCATGTGATCACAAAATAGTATGGCAAGGTTTCCTAACTCACATTCACCACAGACATACACGACCTCACATTCACAATTAACAATTTAACACATGAACAATTATTGAAAGCCTGGTATCCTTGTGGCCGTAATTATTTAAAGTTGAGTGTTCGACTCCCTCTCAGCCTCTCTGACACACACACACACACACAGGCTCATCTTGATATCGGGACTAACAAGGTCATACACATTCCTGATTTCATCAACACGGGTCTTTCCTGACCAGACCAGAAGGACATTCAGTTCAGTAGTATCCAGAGGTCTGCTAGCTGCCTGATAGCTAGCGGCCCTGGGCTGTCTGCACTGGGACGTCTTAGTTTTACCTTTTTTTTTTTTACCTTTTATTTTATTATTTAAAATTATAGCATTTTATTGTTTGTGCTTTACATTTCTTCCCCTTATTCCTTCCTTTGTAAAGGATTCTGAATAAATTAACTTGCCTTATATGATCTAAAAAGAAAATCCAAAAAAATATTGAACTTGGACAAATCCGAAATGATTATAGAACAAATATAAAACAATATTAAAACATACATGTAAAATCTATGTTTTCAGCCTGTGTTATAATGTGCAGCAGAAGATGGAGGCCGGGTGGAGACCAGGGCTGACCAGACGGAGAGTTGGAAAGAAGTGGCCATTAAAGGAGCCATGGAGACCCAGGGAGGAGTCAAAAGAGAGGTTGTTTGGAGTAGGCGGTGGGAAGAATGAGTCACACACGCACGCACACACGTGCACGCGCGCGCACACACACACGCGCACGCACACATGCGGTTACTCATTTCCTTTTAAAAGCTCAGTCCTCCAGCAGCCTTCGCCACCAGCTGCTCACTGCTGACATTAGTTTCCAACCTTTCTACGAGTGACCCCTTCAACATGGCATCTGCTATAATAACATCTACTGTACTACACATAACATCTACTGTACTACACATAACATCCACTGTACTATAACATCCACTGTACTATAACATCTATTTTACATCTACTGTACTATAATATCTACTGTACTATATATGCAATCTACTATAATCTACTAGACCCCTTCAACATAACATCCACTACACATCACATCTACTGTACTATAATATACTCTTCAACGTAACATCTACTGTACTATAATCTACTCTTCAACGTAACAGCTACTGTACTATAATCAACTCAACGTAACATCTACTGTACTATAATCTACTCAACGTAACATCTACTGTACTATAATCTACTCTTCAACGTAACACCTACTGTACTATAACCTACTAGGCCCATTCAACACAACCTACACATATATATGGCCTATACCCATGGAAGAGGGGTTAAGGCGTGGCCATGACATCACATTAAAGCGACTATTCATTATTTTTCCACACCCGTCATTTTATGAACCCTATATTTCTGTTAAAGGATGGAGCAGACGCACAGTCTCTCTCTCTCTCTCTCCCTCTCTCTCTCCACAACGTGTGTGTTGGAAACACAATTGTTTCCTTCTGCGGTTTGCGAACAGATCTCTGATCAGTCTTCCTGTCCAACTGTCTCTGGTCCAATCAGCCGTCGCATACAGACTGAAGCTGACCCAGAATGCACTTGTTACTGCGTTCCTCAAGACCCCATACCGGACCGCCGTAACCACACCAAACCCTTGCCTCAACTTACAGACCCGACACCACTCAGACAAAAGTTACATGCAGTAGATGCAAAGTGAAGAAGAAAAAAATAATAGGGCCGGACTGAGTTAGGGTTGGTAAAGATCGCCACCTGGTGGGTGGATC
Source organism: Trachyrincus scabrus (assembly GCA_900303215.1). Classification (NCBI taxonomy): domain Eukaryota; kingdom Metazoa; phylum Chordata; class Actinopteri; order Gadiformes; family Macrouridae; genus Trachyrincus; species Trachyrincus scabrus. The sequence continues at coordinate 6,181 of OMNO01066024.1, forward strand.
GCGAATTGCAGTGGTTATGATTTAATTTTAAAAAGTGGTTCATTAAATATGAATAAGTGTAAGAAATAAAAGTTTAAAAGAAGAAGGTCACGGCATCAAGGCGGTATTTATCTTGACAGTAGTAGAACTCTGACGAAAAACACATTTTCGTATTGTCAAATAACAATAGTCAATTTTCTGATTTTAAATGTCTTTATTATACGCTTGAATTATTCTGTGGTATAAAAATATTAAAAATAGGAATATAGTGACACACTTTTGTTGCTTATATCCAAGGCACATCGGAAATTACGTTCATTACGTTTGAAGAAAAGTCGTCCTATATGGTGACTATTATACAGACTTATAAAATACCTTACAAATACAAGACTTCCATCTCAAGAGACCAAGCCGAGGAATCAATTACGTTTTGTTAGAAAAAAATTGATTTAGTTTTTCGGGCAATTTAAAACGAATGTAGGTGAGTTGGTCCCACTAGATGTCGAATACATAAGTAGCAGAGAATAAAATTTAACGGTTTCATTTCATATTAAAAAAGCGATTCATCCAGATCACTAAAATAGATTGTTTTGTCGCCCCAACGTGTTTCTGGAAGTATTTCATTGTGAATACTAACATCTAGCAACATCCCGAGTTAACTGATTCATGTTTAACACAATAAACACATCCTTCATAAAACATAAGCATGTAATACACAGTAACAAAATGGACATCTCACAAACATCTTACTCAAGACTTCAACACAAATGTGCCTTGCTAGCGGCGACAGGAAATCAAACATATGGCTAAAATATTAGTGATTATAATCAACATGTGACAAATGACCCAGAGTGGTTTGCCTTCGAGACTAGGTACGGTATCAGTGACGATGATGATGGTGGTGATGGCGGTGGTACACAATACATACATTAGGGGACAGATGCTGTTGACCACATCTATTGTCATACCCACACAAAATGGAGAATGACGTCATCTCACCTAGCCCAGGACTACTTCAGATCAGACAGTATGGCTGGAATATCATTTCTAGGAATAGGTTGTGATCTTTCATATTCAGATCAGCTCGGGTGATCAACTGATCTTATGGGGAACCTTCTGACACGTTCGACATACTGGAATCAAGTGATTTGAAGGTCCACCTGACTTATGAAGGCTGAAATCGTTGAATGTAGGTTAGGGTTTGACATTTCAGGGATTTGTCTGTTTAAGGGACACACCAAGCGGACTAAACAGAGGACGGATCAGGCAGGGATGGATGTTGAAGGATTAGATTTGCGATGACTATTAGATGCATGAGAGCAATGCATCATGGGAATAACCAGATGAATAGATATGATTGTCTCGGCAGAACACCCGTAAAACGGGTTTTTCAAGAGCTTAAGGCAAAGACAAACACTGTGTGGGCTCACATTCAGCTCAATAGAACTAAAGATTCATATGAACGGGCTACAGACATGATTGTTATAAACGGGCTATAGACATGATTGTTATAAATGGGCTACAGACAGATGTCTCCTCGCTAGTGAGTTCTCAGAAGTTCTTCAAGAAGATTAACAGGTACTAACCGGTACAAAGTCCCAAGGTGCATCCAGCAGTGCTTTGCTTATGGGCACTTCAGTAGGGAATTGCCCCATGGGAATCAAACTGGGAACCTTAAGAGTTACAGAACGTTCCGGAAAAATCTACAAATGTATCCAGCAAATCATCATCATCGTCATCATCATCATCGTCCCTCTAAGAAGAACACAACTACATTGGGCGTTTCTCTGCTTTTAGGAAACGCAAAGGATCATTATGGGGGAACACACCACATTCATAAAGCAGAAACACTAACCTGTCCTGGAACTCCCCTGCACTCATTCAGAAACTCTATTCACAATTAGGAAACCTGGTCCGGCAGCATACAAAGATTGCAGTTGAATGCTTTCATTGATCCCAGGAAGTGCCGTTAGAGAAAGGCATCTAGCTAAATGCGAGTGTAAATGCACCGGCCTCCCCTCAAGCAGACTTGCTGGCATGATGTATATTCAAAACCGTTTGCAGGGATTAGAAAAACCCACTTAACTGGTCTGAGGTCCTGATTGATTTTTTTAGAGGCATCCAAACCTCTTTGTAACAACTGAGCGAGTTTCTTTTGTCCTCTGGAGAAGACAAACAAAGGCTCTTTGCCATAAAAAAGATATCTCAGTCCACATAATACATAATAGATCCACCTGGGCCCTTTTCGGTTTTAAAATCTGTTACACATTTAAAAACCTAATCAAAAAGCATTTTTACAGTAGAGACAGGCTATAGTGGTTCCTTACATTTCAGAGTTGATTGACCATTTACAAAATGCTTCCTTTATCTTAGTTTCTCTCTGGACACTTATTCTCATGTGTCACAATTGGTGTGGGGGGAGGGGGGGGTCCGTTTGTATAAACATAGTAACCTCATGAACATGTTTTACTATCCATGTGAGGACCTAAGCGTGGGGACAGGCACCAATGATCACATGTGAATAAGTGAAAAATGTTGCTGACCAACACCCAGTTGAAATAAGGTGGAAAATAAAGTCATTTCCTGGTGTTGTGTAGTGAGTCGCTCCACTCTGGCCTTCCCCCGGGGGGCTCCAGGACGGTTCAGTTGGTCGGCGTGGTGAGGCCCTCCACCTCGGAGGCTGAGGGCACGGGGTTGCCTCCGGCCTCCTGGTCCGTAGGGTTCCACGGGGGACCGTTGGTCTTCCAGAACAACACCAGGTCCACCACAAACGCCGCTGTGGCCAAAAACCCAAAGATCTGCGACAGAGCAAATAAAAGAAAAGAGGAATGATAAATATCCAACGTGGATTTCTCCACTAACTGCATTAGCCCAGCGGATGACATCTCTGACGTGGATTCTAGTGGTGACGGTGTGCATTATGTAAGGAATAAACCATGACGAGGTACAACGGGGGTGGTGATGCCAAAGTAGATTACTCACCCCGGACTGGTTTATTCCGCTTGTACCAGTTACCAACAATGATTAGATATTAGTCTATAACATTAACTATAACGTGTTGGTTCAACAACATTGAACCAACAAAGCATTTTTGTGTATATATGTGCAGTATTTACTATTTATTCCGTTTTGGAAATCTCACATATCAAAGTAGTCACATTACTCAGATCTTCTCTTTGTACTGGAGTAGTAAGGTAACGTTTTCATTCTATATGAATCTCATGTTAACTACGGTGCTGACCGATCGTGTTCCAGGCATTAGTCAGACCCATGTATTTATCTGGTCGGGCCATTTGTGTTTCCAGGAACACAACAAATAGTGTGAGCTAAAGGTTTAGATTTTGAGACACAATCGTCCAAATATATGAATAAATACCCTTATATTTTACCGATTCACAACTGGCCGTGGTATAAGCAGGATAATGCACTCCTAGGTGTTTGGAAAATATTAATTTCATTCAATATTCATGCGTTCCACGGCACGCATTATTTTTCGACAACATCCCACCTAGTCGTGGATTGTCCCTTACATATCCATATATATATTCTCACCATGGCCGCACGCTCCAGGGATGTGCCGCCGTTAACAGCAGCGAAGGCACAGGAGGCACAGAGAAACAAGGCAGCGATGACAGCGGTGAAGAAGAAGTCCTGCAAATATAAAGACGCCGGTCAGAGGAGGCACGGCAACGATATTCACATTAACATCAACCGACAAGATCGAAATGTTGAGATCAACCGACTAAACACCAATAAACATTATCAAACAATATGATCTTCTATCTTGCCTTGAGAAACTTCCACATTGATATGAACCTCTGACTGTCGCTCATTTGATAATGAAAACACTTAACTTCGATTAAAAGTCAAAGTCAAAGTGCTTTGTTATCAAATGCACAGTATACCACAGGGTCATTCTCCGACACTGAGGTGAACGTTAAATGTCCATAAACGCGGTTCATACCAGCTGGGGCCAACAGGCGATGCCCACCCTGCTGTGCAGCTTGGTGGCGAGGAGGATGAGGAGGAGCAGGGTGAAGAGGAAGGCTGTGCAGCTGATGAACTCAAAGAAGTAGAGCGCCCCGCAGTTCAGGCAGCTGGTCACCACCTCCTCCACCACGAAGGCCAAGAAGGACAGCAGCTGGAAGCAAAACATCATCGTCGTCATCTTTTCTGACTCTTTACTCTTTGTAAAGTAGACAAAAAGGTCTGCAGCCTCCCATCAGTCAGCAAGATGCCCAACCCTTACCCGCTCCTTAATGATGTGTATTGAAATTCACTGTTACTTTGGATAAATGATATGATAAATGACTAAATAGTAAATATTAGATTTCAGGCAGAACATGTCAATTGTTATTGGGGCAGTGAAGTCAAGGTGCTGTGGATAGGGTGTTCAACTCTCAGCAGAAAGGTCATAGGTTTATTACCCTCTTCGGGTTTTAGCAGCACAGGTCGCAACTATACAGACTTTTCTGGTAGTTTTTGTTTTTTGAACTATTTCTTCCAATGCATCATGGGAAATGACCAGCCAATGAGGCAGCCATTAAGAAACGAGGAGCCAATGAGGCTGCTCGTCTCTCTGCCTCGTTGTACATAGCGACCCCATGCATCTGCATATGGGGAGGGGAGTGAAGGGGCGGGGCATAGGAAGGAACATGGCCACTTCCTCAGTGAGTGGAACACACACACACACACACACACACACACACACACACACACACACACACAAACACACACACACACACACACACACACACACCCCCACACACACACACACACACACACACACCCCCACACACACACACACACACACATACACACACAAACACAAACTAT
>OMNO01066026.1:0-12990 GCA_900303215.1 Trachyrincus scabrus
CTTTGGTTTTCTTGGGTGGGGGTTCTGTTGCGTTGTTGCGGGCGGTCACCGCTGCAGGGGTGTAGGGGATCCGCAGTGACGTCACCTTTTTACCGATGGTCTCGATCTGTGGACAAAAATTGACAGTTACCATCTGTTTTACCTTAAAACCCCTCAGCAAACTTATATTTAAAGACATTATTCCCAATAGTGATTTGTGTGTGTGTGTGTGCGTGTTCTTTGATAATCCTCATCCACTCACCTGAAAGCCAATGTTCTGCAGATGCCCGTGGAGGTGGTCCAACACTCTGCGGCCGTCGAATATAAAGGCTGGCTTCAGCATCTGCTTATAGATCTTCTCATAGTCCAGTTCCTGTGGAGAAATAATGTGAGTTTTCACATGCATGCTAATGCATACTAAACAACAACAAGACTTTATTTGAAACATGTGTACGCTTCATACCTTAAACATGTCCCACTCGGTGCAGATGACCAGTGCGTGGGCACTCTGGCAGGCTTCATACGGGTCTTTAGTCACAGTGACCAGCTCAGACACTGAATAAGACACACACTTGATGTTAGTACTCCAACTCCCTTACTTTTTACCATGACATAGGCAGTTAAACAGCTACACGAGAGAGTTCAACAGTTTGCTAAGTTTTAAAAGGTTTAAAACATTCTGATTTAATTTTGGAATATTAAATGTTTCTAAATGTAAAATGTATTTCTTATTGGAGCTACAGGCAGATATGTTGCTTCCAAACAGCTGCTTAGGATTTCAGGTACACATGTATATACACACACAAAGTCTCTATCTTTCTGCCCCCCCACACACACACACCCACCCACCTCTTTGTGGGTTGTCCTCTGAGATGTGGGGCTGGGAGAGGTCATGGATGATTTGTTCCTTGAGGACTTTGGGGTCATAGATGTGCAGTTTGGCCCCCTCGTCCATCAGATACTTAGAGATGTAGATGCTGGAGGACTCCCTGTGGTCAACACAGACAACGCGTCTTGTAAGTAACTAGTCTCACAAATCAGACTTTAGATTAGTATCTAAAGTCTGGTGGCAGACGAGCTCAAATCTGGGTGAACGGGGCGTTTCACTTTCTTTCGCTTCATATTTTTTTTCGACCAATCATGTTGCTGGAGGCGGGGATCTGTAAGCGCGTAATTAGCGAACACAAACTTGGCTAGCAGTAGTAAACTGTTAAAAAAACAAAAGTTTTCAAATCAACACCGTGTAGACTTGGCCACTGTAGAAATACACTTATTAAAATCCCCTTCTGACAGCTTCATCCACTCGCGCAAATTAGTTTTCTTCTGTAGAATATATATATATAGAATAAGTAACCAACTCTTTGGTGCAGTGCAGGGTGCACAGGCCGCAGTTAACCGACTACTGATGTTTAACTGACTGACTGATTAACTGACCACTTTGGCAGTGGACATAAGTGACATTAAAGAGCACGTTGGGTGTACTTTCATTCATTTTAAAGTGGCCGTACCTGGTGTCCCCTGTGTCTTTCTTGAAGGAGAAGCCGAGTAGCGCTATCTTTTTGCCAGTGACTGTGTTGAAGAGACAGTCTATGATCCTGCATGCGAAACGCCTTCTCTGGTACTCGTTCATATCAATCACCTGAGATACACAAGTATAAGTATAAATACTGAGACATAAAAAAGTACAGTCGAAAATAGACATGAGTCCTATGTGAAGCGAGTGAAAAACCTGGCCCTGCTACAATCGTGATTTATACTAGAGGCTGAAACATGGCACATGGTAAATGTCTTTGCTTACTTAGCAGCACAAAATAAGGGTTTTCTGGATAATTATTGCATGCTTGAGTGCAGTACCTACCTGTTGCCAGTAGGAGGCCACCTCAGGGAGGTTGAGCGCCTCGCACAGATAAACGAGATTCAACACATCCTTCTGAAAACAACTTCCTCCGAATCCTGTCAAGAGCGGCGGAGGGAAGGGTGGGAGAGACGTGTTATGTTTATTTTACTTTTAACATTTATATAACCTTTCATCACATCCACGGTCTTAAAAAGGGAGATAATGCAGATACATTGGGACATCGTAATGACTCCAGGCTAGGAGGCACTGTCCTCCCACCCAAGGCGGAGGAGTGCGACTCACCAATGCTGGCTTTGAGGAACTTGCTGCCTATTCTTTGGTCCATGCCGATAGCTTTAGCCACCTCCTCCACGTCGGCCCCAGTGGCCTCACACAGAGCGCTGATGCTGTTGATGCTGCTGATTCGCTGGGCCAGGAACGCGTTGGCGGCCTGTGTCCGGAAATGCAATCGTTTTTTAAAAGTGAACACCAAACAAACGGTTTTCCTGGACACAACGCGGAAAGTTCCCCTCGGACACGGACCAGTTTAGAGAGCTCCGAGGACCAGGTGTTGGTGGTGATGATGCGCTCCTTGGGGACCCAGTGCTCGTAGATGGCACACAGCGCTCTGATGGCCCGCTGACCTTCCGCCGTCTCGTCCCCGCCAATCAGGACGCGGTCCGGCTCCTTCAGGTCCCGCACCGCCGTCCCCTCGGCCAGGAACTCCGGGTTGGACAGCACCTGGACACGTGGCGATAAGAGAGTTTTAGTCGAAACCTGGATAATACAGTAAACACCACATAACAACAACAACAACAACAACAAGTCCATTTAAGGGCAAAGACATGCCCACCTGTAGGTTGAGGCTGGGTTTGGTGTTGGCGTCAAAGATCCGGCGGATGCTCTCCGCGGCCCGCACGGGGACGGTGCTCTTCTCCGTGACGATCTTGTAGCCGTCCGACATCTCCACGATGCGACGGGCGCACGCCTCGATGTACTTGAGGTCGGCGGCGCGGCCCTTACCCATGCCGTAGGTCTTTGTGGGCGTGTTCACCTGTGAAGCAGAAGAACCAGTGACCGCCGTGGCTTCAGGGTCGCTGAGTTGAAGAGTTTGTTGTGTGCTGTGTGTGTAGCAAAGTGTTTGTGGAAGAGACAACACACAGTGTCAACAACAGGAACGGCATGGAGCTACCTTTGGAGTCAGCCCTGTGGCCCACATTTAGATTTCTGACTCGACAACCAAGGAAGATGTATGTGTGTTTGTGTGTGTATGTGTGTGTGTGTGTGTGTGCGTGCGTGCAAGTCTATGGGTTGTCTTGGAGACTCACAGAAATAAAGACAAGGTCGGCATCCTTGATAGCAGAGTCAATGTCGGTGGAAAAGAACAGATTCCGTCCTCTGCATGATTCAACCACCTCCTTGAGACCCGGCTAGAGACATGGGAAACATGACATGGGAGACAAGAGAAGGGTGTTAATAGGAGAAGGGGACAAAAATACAAGGGTGTGTTGTTGAGCAATACTGAGGACAAACATATCAGACTTTTATCCCAGTTGTGTGTCAACTGCCCTTTTACAAAAACGTTAGTCATTCATGACTTCATCTTTGATCATAGCCAACGCCAAAGCCTCAATGACGCAACAACTTGTGGGGAAATAGAAACATCTGGAACCCATTTAGCGTTCAGGGTTTTACGTACAACACTGGCATTACAGCAGTGATTCAGAAATATACTAATCTTCCGCCTACATTTTATTTCCTTTCACTCTGCCCTTCTAACCTACCATTGTTCCTTTAGTGGCCTGTGTAAACTGATAAATAGGGATTCAGAGGGGAAACAAAACAAGATTGTAATAAATGTTGGTGACTAGGCTACATAATAAGCTCTCATGTATTACACTAGCACACGCTACAAGTATCATTGACATCATTAGCATCATACCTCATATATAGGCAGAGTGTCCGAGTTCCAAGCTTTGATTCTGGACTCATTGATATCCACAACAGTTACGGTGACCTCTGGACACATTTGTGCAATCACACTGCACGTTGGACCCCCTACATAGCCGGCCCCAATGCAACAAACCTTCTTTATCTGAAACATCTGGCAAGAGGAAGAGAGGGGAAATGTTTGAGACATAGTCAACTGTGTATAACTCTATTTTATACAGCCTATGGAATAACTGTTATAAGTCTTTAAAAAATGTATTTATACTAGGAATACATATTAAGTCAAGTAAGTCAGAGAACATCAGCTACATTGTTTTTGTGTATTCATTGGTAAAAAAAATTTTTTTTAAAACTAACAAAAAAGCAGCATTATAACGTGCATGTAGGCTACTCTGAGACCTATTAAAAGTGAGATGTGAGTGAGATGTGAGATGTAAAAAGTGAGATGTGAGATGTAAAAAAAAATCGAAAATCTTCAACTTCAAAACTAAGTATTGACGTGACGAATTCAAGAATGTAATTAAGTTGTGGGGTAATTACAGCGATATAAAAGAGCCCACACCTGAGGGGAATAACGGCGTCTTTGACCTGGTGGACGGCCACGTATAGCCTGCAGAACACAGAGCCGCTATTCAGCTTCAGGTCTCCAACCATAAACTACTAAAATATCTAGTTGTTTTTTGTGCAGGCCTCATGTTCAAATCACATTCATTCCTTTGTCTTTAAGTAATTAGACAGAAAAAAGAACCAACATCCACTTTGATTAAATACACCAGATAAAAAATCTATCAGAAAAATTAAAGTTACCTCTGCCAACTTGAGTCAACTTGAAGAAGGCGTAGTCTGGAGCTCCTTCCGAGATAAACGCCGCTAGACGCACTGCCACACAGGCAATGTTCAATAGATGTGGTCGTACAACGCTTTTCTGCAAATGATTATCTTCAAACTTAGTCTAAAGACCGTAGCGTTAACTGTGTACTAAGCCAAAGACGCCGTTAAGTTAGCCCAGACCTACTGACCAGCGATCTAGCAGCAGGGACCTTTACGAAGCTAACGAGATCTGATTTGCCGACGCAGCAAGCAACGTCATGCTTCAAAATAAAAGCACGGTTTGTATAATTTTATAACACGCTGTGTAAAGTACAAGGGGGTAAGGGCCATCCAAACTGTCTAAACACCGTTACAGACCATTTGGTCTTATGTATTATAAATTTTATTAGAAATGAATGAATTAACCTTAATCGGTGACCACATGACTAGTAAAGTTGACACTAATTATATTCTTTGTCAAAGACACGAAACATAAACACACGACAAAGCAAGAAGGCAAGATTATCTTCATTTTATTTGTTGGTTTGTAAGGAAAAGTGCATAGTTAAAGCCCTTTCTTAGTCACAGGTTGTGCAGTTATCCCAATCTATTAATTTCTCCTTTTCATCCACAATAAAAAATACCCAACAGTTTTCCAAGGTATTTCCCACCAAGGACACAATAGAAAGATCATGGTCATTTCAATATAATAAACATCACAGAAGGATGCATGAAGATGAACTTTATGTATGTGACTACTTGAGCTGTACCAACTGTATACCAACTATTAAGTACAGTAGATCCCAGTTAACTTCAATATCCATTATAATATATAGTAAAAATCGTACAAATGGAAATAATCTCAACTCCCTAACCGTTGCAAGATTACAGTTTGATATACACTTCATTGTTGATCGCTAACAATATTAAGTCCCAAAAATTATCTGACTTGGTACTTGGTTCTATAGCTTGAAATATGACCCTACAGGTCAGCAATCTTGCCCTCCGGCTATTTTGGTATAGACGTCAAAACTATTCACCTTACATTGGCACTGCAATATTTCTAGAATACAACTAACTTATCTAGCTTAAGAACAAACAACAAAACCACCAGGCTTATTAATGTACTGACACTGCTCTATAGACCAATAAAGTAGTGCTATTAAAGAATGAGATGGGACAGTGTGGTTTTATGAGAATTATGTTCACTCTAACATGTAAGCCATTCCAGTCATTCCTACTGCCAAATACATGTCAATGGATAGCAGGTCCCTAACCAATGAAGTCATTCCAATAGCCTTCAAATTATTTTCACGGTCACCCTTCACATAACAGAATAACAAACAGAACTTCAAAGAAAAGTGCTTATAAAATGGGTACTTCACAGACAGTCTCCATACAGTTAACATAGTCGGTCTTTTAATCAAATCAAATTAGATCATTCATAATTTATAGACTTCTTATCTGGCCTCCACAAGGAATGCCAATTTTGCTCCTCAAAAGGCCAATTTTTCCATCCCTTGTTTTCTGTACCACAATTTGTGAGCCAGGATAATGGACATTCTTTAGAATTACTGTCCATATAACATGAATGATGCAGTCATTTTTTTTAGCTTCAAGTAACTGAGTCCTGTATTTAATTTCAATGGTGGAAATTCACTGTTTAACTTTTTTTAAGCAGCTGCTAAAAACAGCACTCACATTTGTTTTTGAGATGAATCTTATCCTTGTGCCAAGGCCCTTTTCAAATAGGCAACTAGAACAGCCTCCTCTGCCATTATATCATCACTAGCAATCGTTTCAACGTGGAATGTGTTATTAACAATCTCAACCCATCAAGAAGAGAGGTTAATCTGTCCCTGAAAATAATACAATATTTATTATAAATTAGGTTTCTCCCTGCCCTCTAATTGTATATCCATCGTCAGGTCATCCGCCTCTTGTAAGAAAGTTGCAGGGGAGGATCTTCGAATGTATTTGATAACCAGTAACAGGTGAAACCAATAAAGAAGCCTAAACAAGAAGAGTTTACCAAAAGTAGAATTGATTGATTGACAGGTGGTTGGCATGGTCCAGAGTAACTGATCATGTCCATCGTTTCCCGGCTGTACCGCTAGTCAACGGGAGGAGCGGGGTCATGGTCACGCTCATGCCTCTGGAATTCAAATACAAAACTTCATTCAGTACACGTTTAATGATCCACAAGATCACGAGGAAATTCTGGGTAAATTAGCTGTATTTCAGTAGTGTATATATTAGGGGTGACCTCGGATCTTTGACGATTCGAATCGTCGATAGAAAGTCATTAAGTCGACGTCGTCTTTAATAGTCGAATCGTCGTGTTGGGAAAATAGTGGGTTTGTAACAGCGGGACATTCCATTGGGAGGATGGGGTGTTACATGAGTGAATAAGTTATACTATTTTTTTTTGGGGGGGGGCGGGGAAATTAAATTAAAAATGTTCCAAAAAAAGTTAAACGCAAACTGTGTCATTAGCAGCTGTCATATCATACCACTTGCACTGGTGAATATTATTCTCTCGGTACTCGGTAGTGCATTTTTCGCTGTTCTGCTAAATTGAATGCTGCCACATTTGTTCTACACGCTGAAATGCATCATTGACACGTATGCTATTTAAAATGTATAAATCAGTCGCTTCTACATTCTCTTTATCGATGGGGGTTTTGTCATGATCGGATGTGAATACCGTGTGTAATCGGAACGGAGCTCTCCGTCTACATGACCGGCCACTGTTTGATTATATGTATTATATTAATTACTGTATGTTATATTAGCCTATATTATAGTATATTAGGCTCATAGTAGACTATATTTTCTGTCAAATTGAATGCAGATGCTGACATGAACGGACGTGCACATTGTCGTCATATTGTGAAAAGTTAATTTGTTTGTAGAGCGCTGCACCTCGCCTATTGACAGCTGTGGGAAACCCTGAAAGCCAATTGATTATTTTCAAGCATTTAAACCACGCAAAAGTCACACAAAATTAGGCATCATTGGGCATCATATATGCTATATTTATATTAAAGAAATATAGGATATATGATTTGACGATCAGTAGGCGATGGGTCTGGCCTGACGAATCAGATTCGACCATGCAAAATCTTAGTCGAGGACACCCCTACTATATATATATATATATACAGTATATATATGTATTCACTGACGTGGGGTCCAGAGGGTTTGCCTATGGGACGAGGAGCTCTGAGACTGGATGGGCGAAGCAGAAAGAGGAGCAGAGCCAGCAGCATCCATCCCATGAGTACCATGGGGAGGGTCAGGTCTCCTCCATCTGCCACTGATCCACTGGGCCCAGGTACTACACACACACACACACACACACACACACACAGTCAGCTACATAGAAGAGCATATGAAATATACTGAATGGCTTTCACTACAAAAAACGCCATCATGTAAATAAAAAACTGAATTTTGTGATTTTAACGATCTTAATATATGAGCAAAGTCAACAAAGAAATCTAACATACTAACATACTTTCTTGAAGGCACTCTGTGTCAGTACAGTAGGACTGGGATTGCCTGAGCTAAAGGAGAACATAGAAGAAAAGCAGAGGACGAATGGGAGGAGAAGCAAGGATCAAAAGTTATTATTCCTTCCATTCCACATGAAAAACGTACATTCGTTCTGCATGGTTTACAATGCCAGGTGGGCCTTCATGAAGGTGTGACACATAAAACATCACATGAATTAAGAATATATATTGAACATTAAACAGAAAGATTCAAATAGATGATAGAATACTGTGGCAGTTTCCCCATGCCACATCCTCTCAATAGCAGGACACAGGCAGATGTTGGTTGAACCGGTTTATTGTAGAGTTTGCAATAGTTTGAACAAGCAGACCAGGTGGTACCTGCTGACATGCTAGCGCTCCTCCTGAGTGTGTGTGGTGATGGCTGGTTTAACTTGTGGGCCTTGATTACTCTGATGCACCACAGGTGTGCAGCCTCACCCAGCAGCCCCAGAGTCTAATCAGTCTGACTCAGACCAGGTGAGGCTGCTTAAACCAGCCACCAACAACACACACTCCACAAAGTTTGTTAAGTCTGCTTTACATACTGTTGGGGCTATCTCCAATACATTTGGGCTGCTCTGAAACCACTGGAACTATGTAATTAAAACTTTCCAGAGGATTGCTGCCAATATCCTGTTAAGGGTGAGAGAATGCACCTGTTTTTATTTATTGCAGAACTGGCTTCCTCTATCCTTCATGACTGATGGTGGCTGGGTGTAGTTGAATGAAGCCCCAGCTACCAGGCTTAGCACCACAAAGTACTTTTCCTTTAAAATAAGGGCTTAATACCGTTGCTTCCCAATTGTAATTTAAAATGTGTGTATTCATAACTAAATGGAAAATGTGTAATCCATGAGAATTGATATTATTTAGGCCATTTATGTCACCAATAATAGGAACACCCAAGAGCCCTTTATGAGCCAATTGTAGCTTGCCACACCTGATACACCTGCCCACAATGGCTAATGAGGTCACCTGGAAACAGACAGCCCATCATAAGGTCCTCCTATTCATCATCATTCATATACACATGCCAACACATCATTTGACTTGACCGGAACACATTAAAAACCATTAAAATGTTTCAGCATGTATCTAAAAGGAATAATTACATTTGTAAAATCATGATACATTTGTTATCCTTTTCACAGGTCGTCAATAGTATGGTAAAAACGTCCTGTTCCTGTGTTGTAGCACCAGCATAGTCAATGTATTTTACTTGACTAGTTGTGTCTATACTGGTGCACTGCCATACCTAAATCGAACGTACCCATAATTAATGTTATCAGCCGGGCTCCATAACAAATAGCCAACAGGAACCAGGATATGCCTCCATAACGAATAGCCAACAGGAACCAGGATGTGTGTGTGTGTGTGTGTGTGCGCGCGCGCACTTAAAACCATTCTTGTACTGCAGCCATAACTCCCTGAAGGCGGAAAATGACTTACTTTGAGCTAACTCTAAATGCTCATGGTCTTGTACCTTTCAACTTTCTTAACAATTGTACTCGCAACTACTCACTTTCCGCCTAAATGTAACTCTTCGTATCTTATCATATCCTTCATGCTTTCGACGGAGTCCAAGTCTTACCAGGTTGATGAGTCGTCTCATCGCATACTCGTGGGAGCAGATGCACTCGCAGGGGTCGTAGCCTCCCTCCGCCATGTCCCTCCGAATCTCCTTTATCGTTGGACAACAAGCCAGATATGTCTCAGGCACACTAACAAATGCGATGCAAACGCCAATAACCTGCCGTTCAAGATAATGTGACACCTGCAGATCAAGGGGAGGAGACTGCTCGTTCGGGGACAGTGGTTGGGCAACGCTCAGACCGAATACCACTTTTGATGTTCTCGTATGCAGGGACCTCTCGTATTCGCAATAATCGTATTCGACAGGGAGACACACAGAGCCAGACAATGCACGCTTACTACTTAAGGTTTAACAATCGGCTAGCATTTTTTTCTGTCACGTTGAGTTTACATTTTTAAGCAATACTGCTGCTGCTGCTGCTAACACGACCACCACCATCCTCGTCGCATTAACACGAATTAACATTGAACGTGACATGTAAACACGGGCTGGCGAAAGGCAACTTACACGAGGTTAAAATGTTTAATAAACGTTCTCTGCTTCCTCCTTCTTCGTCGCGGGGTGATGTTGCTTTGTACAGTCGGACACCTTGTACAGCACCAGTGTAAACAGTGTGCTACCGGGTCACCAGCAGCGCGACGGCTGCCTGGGGTTTTTTTCAGACGAAAACCCACGTGACGGGTACGAGAGACCAATCTCGGGTATATGGTGCTCACCGACATACAATGAGGTCCCAGCTGTTGTAATTGGTTCGTGGTGTCAATGCCTGCAAGTGCCTGTACCATTTACAACAGCGAAAGACGCCAGCCAACCATGTTCGAAGTCAAGCGTTTATACCAAAACATTGACAGACGCAGACATTCTGGGGATATTGCTTTATGGTAATAGTTTGCTCCGTCTCGGATCCAGCAGTCATTTATAGGAGAACCTCTGGGCCGGAAACCAGAAACCGCAAGGGGCGGAGTTACGCCGTGCTTCCTGTTTTGTTTTTCGCGAGTTGGATGAAGCTTTCAGACGAGGATTTTAATAAGTTTAATATTTCAACAGTGGCCAGTCTAAACGATGTTGTAACCTTTGAAACCTTTACAGACACGACAGTTTACTACTGCTGGGCGAGTTTGTGTTCGCCATGTAAGCGCTCAAAGACCCCCGCCTCCAGCAACATGATTGGGCGAAACAAATATGCAGCGAGAGAAAGTGAAACGCCCCGTTCACCCAGATTTGATATTACACTAATGATATTAATCTAAAGTCTGATTTGTGAGACGAGTGTGCACGTCAACAAAATGTGTAACACCATGGCGTTTAGAAAGTAAATAACGAAAACTACAAAACATCCACTGACTAATTAAATTTAAAAAAAACTGATACCCAAAAATAAAAAATAAACCATTAAATGCAATGCAATGAAAACTAAATTATATTATAGCACCGAATGTATGTTTAAGTGTTGTGTCAGCAAATTCAATGACGTCGGGCTACATTTATGTATTAGCAATATAGACATCTTAAAGCGAATGGAAATCATCCACTCTCATTGAACAATATATTGTTAACTGAATATTCTACCCTCACTGGGTGTCACCGCTATGCTTCTAGACGTAACGCTGCCATTGTGCTGCTGCGGGTGACAGTTCATTCTCCAGTGTTGTGAACGACAGGGGAGGTGGAAGTCAAAGGGGATTCCCTGGGAATAGCACCACCACCACCACCCACCACCCACCACCGACCACAGTGGGCGAATCAAACCTAGCTGCAGCTTCCAGTAGCGAACAACACAGGAACATGGCTAACATCGCGGTCCAAAGGATCAAGCGGGAGTTCAAAGAAGTTCTCAAAAGCGAAGAGGTGAGCAGTCAACCTTCTAACTTGTTATATTTCCATTCTTTACGACGGTCAAACGTGGTATGTTTATGTCATTTGTCACCGTTGTAAAAGAGAGCAACATCTCATGAGCTAGCGCAGCTCTGTGTGTGTGTGTTGCCGAGAGTCAGGCCCGACAGGGTAACTTCAGCTAGCTTGCCGTCCGGCTACGTTTGCCTCGCTGCGGTAACAGCGGCTCCTGTACCGGGGGGGCTCCTCAGGAAACACCGGGGACTGAGGTTCTGTTATAGGCCCACTGCCCCTCTTAATAACCAACAGACAATACGGCTTTTATCAAAGGTGCGTTTCCTGAACCGCATTATCTTAAAACGAACCCGTCCACTTGACCCATTTTAAATGATGCATAAGTTCAACGAGTTTTCTTTGATAATCGTTTGTGTGGATACTTTGACAACTCCCTCGTAGCATTAGCCTCTTTCGTAAGTTTGCGTAAGGGGACAAATGTACTGTGGGGTTGCATTATGTCATTGTTATGTCATTGTTCAGTCTCTGTTACAGAATCTCACTGTTGACACACTTTGTTAACTTGGCTGATGTGAAAGCCAGTATCGTTAAGGGAAAGGTTTTTAAAAAACAACGTTAAACGTTACATGGACAGCAATAATAGTCGCATGAGAGAGCAGTCGTGGTGTTTCCAGAACATACCAACCCGGAGCTACGCGGTGTGTTCCGTGTAACAAAGTCATCGTTTAAGAAAGTGTTTTTTTTTTACTAACTTAAGAACTACATTGATTCAAGAACCCTCCCGCTAGCAACCAATAAAGCCTGCATTTTTATTAACTCTTATTTTTCTCCATTAGACGAGTAAAAACCAAATTAAAGTAGATTTGGTGGATGAGAATTTCACAGAGCTGAGGGGAGAGATAGCTGGTCCCCCAGATACACCATATGAAGGTAAAACAACAACAACATCATCATGAAAAGTGATGCTACATATAGTGAGACAGGTGGTGTTATGATTAACATATCATGTTTTCATATGTTTGCTGTTCTTTTTAGGTGGCAGATTTCAGCTTGAAATAAAAATTCCAGAAACGTATCCTTTTAACCCACCAAAGGTATTAGCATGAATGTGTCTTACCTGCTCTGCAGCATTACTGCCTTGTCTAATTAACATTATTACACACCCACCCACACACACACACACACACACACACACACACACACACACACACACATATTCTTCCCTCACCACTCATTAGATCTCTCTCCCTCCTAGGTGCGATTCATCACACAGATTTGGCATCCGAACATCAGTTCTGTGACGGGAGCAATTTGTCTGGACATCTTAAAAGACCAGTGGTGAGTGAGCCAAAGCAAACGCTTCACCACATTAGGTCTTTATCACAGTGTTTGTCCACTGTGTTTTTCCTTTT
>OMNO01066029.1:0-10484 GCA_900303215.1 Trachyrincus scabrus
GATGGACCAAGGATCAGGCAGGGGTCGGCAACAGGCGTGGTAGTCAGACAGGCAGGGGTCGGCAACAGGTGGGGTAGTCAGACAGGCAGGGGTCGGCAACAGGCGTGGTAGTCAGACAGGCAGGGATCGGCAACAGGCGTGGTAGTCAGATAGGCAGGGGTCGGCAACAGGCGTGGTAATCAGACAAGCAGAGGTTCGGTAACAAGGTGAGGCAATCAAGAAACAAGCAAGGTAACTGGAACACTAGGCTCAGGTAATCAGACAATCTGACAAGGAGTGGAAGAACAAACAGGGTTTAAATAGTGTCTTGGTGATTAGTAGATTGGTTACAGGTGTGTACGTAACTCAGGTGATGTGATTGGGATGACGACATCTGGGAGGGGCAGGAAACTGACGACACGCCCAACAACACATAACAAAGACAGACAAGACAAACAGGGAGAACCAACCACTAGCTGCCACTAGGCGGCAGAAGTGGACTGTGTAACAGTAACAAGAAAGATGGGTTCATTTAGCTTAGTTAGGCACACCTACACACAACACACACACACACACACACACACACACACACAGAACCACACTAGTAGGTCAAATGTGTCAGGACTTTACTGTTTCATAACATAGAACAGAAACCATGATATATAAATACTAAATACTATCATTCTAGGTATTGTCATTATTATTGTATTGTATATTTCAGGGTTGCAAAGGTTCACTCCCCATTCAATCACATTTGTAAACAAAGCATATTATTTACAACTAATGATCAAAAGTATATTAAACAAAGACTTGCTTTATATATTCTGAAATTACTTCTACTGTCACATCCGGAAAGACGTTATGAATAAATTTCAGTTTCCAGTGCTTTTACATTGAGTAATTTTAACTCCAGCAACTTGACAACCTTGGCTATTCCTATTAATGCCCATTCAGATCATTTAAAAACAATGAACATTTTAAACAATTTATTTTTAACAAAATATTACTAAATTATATTAAAAAATCCCCCTTTAGCAAAGTAAAGATGAGGCTACTATAATTTTTCAGTTGATCCATTTACAAGTTTAAATATGGAAAAAGTTTGTGTGTTAAAGTAAAAAATAAAGTTACGTTTAGTCCATCACATTTTTAGTGTTTACATGTTGTGAATATTTTGTTGAGTTTTGAGGATAGAAGAGGCATATTTCATAATGTTTTAGATGTTCTCAAAATCGAAACAAAATTTCACTCATGGGGAGTTACTGGTGGATATGTTTTTGGATGCAGAAATGTATAATCAGGTATAATAGATATATTGTATGCAGTAAAACACAATCTAAATAATTGTAATACTTCACAGTGTTCAAGGTAGGAATGGGCCAATGGTCCAGAGTTGGGTCCCATATTTATTGGCATTTTAGTTTTAGCTTCGCACATAAATGGATGGAAGTGTATTTTTGCATTTGTTATTTAAAATATATGTACTTCATATAAGAAAAATCTCTCCTTCCAAAATCCAGAAACTATATAAAAAAAACATTAATTTGCTCTCTTGGTTGTAAGCTAACAAACCATTTCGTTTAAAATAGGAACATGATGTTATGTGTATCTTGGTCAACTTGTGCACGTGTGCAAATGGAAAGCATCATAAATAATTACCCATTTAGACTTCAAGAAGATTCATACAATTTTGTAATACATAAATAAAGCTGTTATGCTACAATTGTTAGCAGCTTTTAACATGACTTATTTAATGTAATACAAGTTCTACAACATTTAAGTTTTGGATATCGAAATAAACAGATGTCCACCTAGTTTGGCTGCTTCTGTTACAAAGACAAAAGGATTGATGTAAGCTATTTTATAAACAAACTTAAATGTAAAAACCATAATTTTGTGACAACAACTCAGTAACACAGTCTTCATATGTTTGTGCTTGTCAAGTAAACCTCTTGCAGAGAGAAACAGTGCGTCAGCCCTGTCATTTTAGACATTATCATATGGTGTGAAACTCAGCAGGGCCGTCAAGTAACAAATAGGTTGGTGAAAACTAGCATCAATCAGGCTAATCAGCAGCGCTGATGTTCCCCTAAACGTTTCCTCCTCAAGATGTCCTGATGATCCACGTCAGAAAATAATCTAGCCAATCGGTTGCCTGTTCTTTTGGGTCACATGACCAGAAAACAAAGTGGTGGCAGGTGATAGGTCTCCATATACAGTATGTTTAATAAGATGAAATGATGATTTAAGTGATAATGACAGTTTATCCTGGCGTTTACGGGGAAGGTAAATTGTGAAATATATCGCAATATAAACGTTATGTACTCGGCTAGAAAGCTAGCCTAACCCTAACCCTACTCTAACCCTAACCCTGTGAGGCGAATGACTTGGGGAATTTGACACAGAACTTCAATTGGCTAAAAAACTTTAAAAAATAAATAAATAAAAAGGTTTTTGTGTATAAGAAAAAATAAATAAATTGATTTTAAATGTTATATGAACCAATCAGCTGTGCTTCTAGTGTGGGAGTCTGATTGGAGCCTGGTGGATGACATCATTACTTCCACCAAGCCATCTTTCACACTACTGAGATGGATTCATTATCACAGTTATTAAACATGTACTGTGCATGGGAAACTAAAAGAGGAACATTAAACTGAGTGACAGCAGAGTGATTCTCTCTTCACATGCTACAATAAAGGGTCCTGTTTAAACAGAGACTTATCTTCACATGCTACAACGAAGGGTCCTGTCTAAACAGAGAATTATCGTGAAAGACTTCTCACAGTGTAAAAATATGCTAATGTAGTGTCGCCGACTACAGAAGCCTTTCACCAGATGTCTTTGGTCATCTGGGAAACTAAACCCCAGACAATACCAAAACAGCAGTGCTGTTACATTGTACATAATAGAGTAAAAACACGAGAGGCCGTCCATTCAACTTCTCTGACAGTGTCTGAAGAGAGGAACTGAGTGCTTCTTACACACAATCTTTTTTCTGACGTTGTGTGTACAGTATTTACATGATGAACGCATTGGGATAAAGAACGTTGTTCTCCGTGTGTCACTGTTAGCATTACGACCCATACGACTGGCAGCTGATGACCTTAACCAACACAGTTTTGATTATTTGTTTTAGAAAGTTTTGTCTGCTTCCAACATAGCACACACATTCTAGCATGCTAATCAATCTGAAAGTAAGCTAACTTTGGAATGATGTCCCGTAAGGTCATAGCCACTCTTTCAAGTAGCTCTCTGTCCAAACACTTGCATTTTCTGAAGTATTGGGAGAAGTGCTTCTTCCTGTTTTACTGAGATTTCTTCATTTTTTCCAGTTGGTCAGTTGTTGAGGAACTGGCGCTAGCTTCAGGAAGGCTAAGAGAAGGAGAAACAAAAATACTGCATATTTAAAGAATTTTTAAATGAAGCTTTTCCTGAATCTATCTATTATGTAAAAGAGGGCTAGCTTGTAATCACTATGAATTGTATTTTTTCACAGAATTGGGTACTACACACTATACAAATGCATTTTAATGACTAGCTTAGTCCCCGACCCCCTGCTGCTGGGCCTTGAGCTCTGTCGACTGTCAGCGCATACAACATCGCTATCGTGCTAGCTTCACATTTCCGGCGAATGTTTATGCGAATGCACTATGAAATAATTTATGTATTTCTGAGTTTTTTGTCCGCCGTGTGGTGTTTAGATCTTAGTAAAGGGTGCTTTGTCAGTGGAATTTGCTCCGGTTCAACACCCTATAGGAAACAAAGTCATGGACCAGGTTGTTGACTACATCATTCCCATTTGGTCAAGGGAATTTTTTGCTGGCTGTCAAACAACTGCAAAGTTGAGTGAAAACACAAGCGGTGTGTGTTGACAGACCCACTTTAACTTTCACAAATTGAGAAAATGTAACTTTATTTTAATTGCTAGAATACATTGTAGAATGTCACATGCTGAATATAGCCTTTTTGGAGAAAATAAAAAACGAACTGAATTGGGATGCTAATTATGTCCATAATTTTGTACCTCAATTGTACGAAGAAGCAAGAAGAACAACTTAATATAGACACATAGTAGGTCTACATGCTGACATCATACATCTACTATCTGCGTACACTGAGAGGGTAGTCTGGACAATGGAACATACAGCTACTACAAAGAACAAATTCTATCAAAAGCAGCGGTCACAAGGAAGCATCACCGAAGCGATGACAATACAGTGTTTTGATTTCGCCGGGTGCATTAATTTTATTCTCGTGTCTGGCTGCCAAAAACAAAACACTACGGCCGTTCCCTGTTTGACAAATCAGCGATTACTTGACATGCACCTCCACAGGGTATGGCCATGCATTGCTAAGCTCTCTGCGTGCATTGGGAGGACTGCACTTCTTCGCGTACACGCTGATCCGACTGGCAAAAGGGGAGTGTAAGGTCTCTGAGTAGTGACGTGGATCAAATTTCGACCGCCCCTTCATGATTAGAGAGCTGGTGACTCGGCTGGGAGAGCTAGCCTGGCAACGCTAATGTTAGTCGTGGCTAATTTTGCTTAGCCAGTGGTGCATTCTAGAACACTCAATGGCAGTTTTTTGGTGCTGGATTTCGATTTTGTACATCCTCGCTTTCGGACATTATCATACGGTGTTAAACTCAGCAGGGCCGTCGAGTAACAAATAAGTTGGTGAAAACTAGCATCAATCAGGCTAATCAGCAGTGCTGAGTCAGCACTGCTGATTAGCCGTCAGCACTGCTGACATTCCCCTAAATGTCCCAAACCGAAAAAAAGAAACCGTCACAGAGTTATAGCCAATACTTTGGTGAACATTTCAGTATGTAGCTATCGCTGAGGCTGAAACCTAGATGCATCGGCCATATCTGGGCTCCCCGCTGCCAGAACAGACCAAATCGGCCGGGTTAACAGTGACTACCAGGCCGTCTCCTCTACGAACGAGGCCATGCCTTGGCAGCTGTACGGAGATCATGGCCACGCCCCAAGCCCTCAAAGCCGAACGTTGACTAACCCAACGTTAACTTAACTAACCTAACGTTAACTGACCCAACGTTAACTTAACTAACCTAACGTTAACTGACCCCAACGTTAACTTGACTAACCTAATGTTAACTTCACTCTCAACGTGTTAACTTCACTCTCAACGTGTCAGCTCCCTCCGGTCAAGATTCTTCATATTGAAAAATTGTATTGGCTGCTTGTGGAGCATCCACAGTGCCTGCTGACAAATGAGCTGTGAGTAGCAGGTCAGGGGACAGTGCAACATGCCACGCCCCAGACACCGATGACAGATGATCAGCATCAGTCAGTTCATTGGCTCAACTGCAACATGGAGTAGTGTTTCCATAGCAATGGATTGTTGTTATTCATAGATTTAAATAGATATTTCTGCTACCTTCATGATGACATCACATAAAACCAACCAACCATAGTTTACTGTGACGTATACTGGCCTGTTCTGGCACCTACTTGCTACCAAGAGCTTTGTGTGTCTTGAGTATTTATCAGTTTATTCATGCTGCATCACAAAGTTGTGTTGTGATGTTTAATGAAGCACAACCTGCTACCTGCTGATCTGGCTAGTCAACATCACACCTGGTGGTGAAACAGGGTATTCCCAGCTCTCACACATCACCTATCACCTAGTGTTCAGGTTATGGTCTACTACTGTAGACAGTAAATGTCTCAGGTTCTCAAGGTTGAGACAGTCACCTACACCTACCTCACATCTAGACTAGAGCCCACCGCATCGAGAGACAACAGAGAGGCTCACCTTGACGAGAGGGTTGATCACACCAACGTTGGCGCTGGAGTTAAACACTTTGTTGAAGCCTGTTTCTCTGTTCACCAACTCCAACTGGTAGAACTTCTTGTCGTCCTAGCAGAAAACAGTGTGTTTTTAGGCAACTTTTTAATTTTTAAATTTTTTGTTTGCTCACCAGTAACAACTTCAAGCCTTTTTCAAGCTTACACAAATCTCAACATTGAGCACTTTGCATGCACAAGGAACAAACTAAATTGTACTACCAGGCATGTGTGTTTATCATCTACAATGCTCTATTTTTAAAGTATTATATAAAATGTTTGAATGAACTAAGAAACATATTTAGATGGCTGATGATCTTGTTGAGGGCTAGGCATGCAATAACCTCTTCTTCATTGCTATGCTTAGTTAGCTCAAAATGGAAGTAGGCACAACAAAATCAAGTAATAGTCTGATATCATTGCTAATTTGATATTTGTATGTGCAAACTTTAAATCTCCACAATGGTTTATAGACAAAGGAAACACACTAGAAAGTATTAATTTAATAACTTGGAGGAGTCATAGTTTTTATGGAAGCCAGGGGATAGAATATTAGGCAGCATTACGCTGTTAAGATTTTGATTTGAGTAGAATGGTGGTTAGCTAACCTTAAGATAAAGCATACTTTTTCTGTCTCAATGCCAGACAGCTATCATCGTGAGATTGTCAGCTTGGAGCTAATTAGTTAGTACACACACCTAACAGTACACCTTGGCCTTATTGGAAATACTAAAACTAATTCTAGTAAGATAATTTGTTCTATTGAGAATATCACCATATGTGGAGAGGGATATGACTGCTTTGTTGGTAGTTATATCATATTGCAATAAGAAATAAAATACATTCAATATCGTAAAATACATAGCCCTGAAATAATGATGTCATAAAGGCAAATAGAGTTTCAGCATGTGTTTTAATGAGAACTTTTTTTAGACAAGTTGTCCCAATTCATAAAAATCTGACAATATTTGTTAAAACATGAATACATAGGATTTGCTTTTAAATATAAAAATAACAGTGTTTTGCATATATAAACAACTGGTCAAAATAGTTACATCCGTGCATTTTGTTTTTCTGAAAGACAAAGCTTGTCTTTGTCACCCTAACCCTACCCGTTGTGGCACTTATTCACACACATTTAAAAGAAAAATCACAACTAACAAATTGCCATCATATAGTTTTGACCTGTGATGCATAGCAATGAATCATGAACGTTATTTCAAATGAAAAAAACTGTTTATGGCTCAACCAAATTTCTGTGAAACATAATTGATGGCACAATACTTTTTTTAATCCGACTTGAAAAGGTTTACCAGGTAAGAAACAATGACAGTGGACGCAAACGCCGCTTCTAAGTGTAAAGTAACATAAGGGTTAGGGTTAGGAAGACGTTAACGCCACACTTCCTCTCCAGTACCAGGCGACCACCGTGTCGCCTGGATGACTTCAAAAAAATATTTTTTAACATAGAAACTTGGCCAGACAGACGGTATTATTTTCAGACTTATTTGCTTCATAACTTTCAGCCTTAGTATTCATTTAGTTTTCTCGAGATCCAGCATACATAACCCCAATCATTTAATAAAAACAAATAAAATCTAAAAAAAAGACCCAGGGACAAGCTCCTGGAAAGATGGAAAATGACGACGAAATTGTTTAAGGATTAGACTACAGATTGCAGATTAATTTAATAAAAACATTTGATGTGGCCATATGTGGGGTAATGTAGAAATTACAATAACAACTTTTTAAATATATTTTTGTTAGATGTGACTGATCCATGTAAAATATGCCTTACGTCAATCAGTCAATGGTTGATGATGTCATGAAGGTGTTTCCCGTTGTGATTGGTCATATTGAAAACTGTAAACGTTTGATCAGGTACGCAGGTGTAGCAAAGCGTGTGGATGATAAATACGGTTTCCTTCACTTTGTGAATAAATAATATATAATAAAAATGAAAAGCTTTATAGAAAAAAGTTAGCATTCCAACCTGACGTGTCTTGACCAGGTCACTAAATCTCAAATAAATATCAAACTATTATACCAGTTATGGGTTATTATCGTCTATTATGTTTACAAACATATTACGGAGTCAAATGAGACCAAAACCACCCAACCCACAACCGCTGGGCTGTCGGCACTGTGTGGTGAGAGACATAGACACTGTGTGTACACAGAGAGAGAGAGAGAGAGAGAGAGAGAGACACAGGGAGACACAAAGCAAAGTGAATTTAAATGGAGAGCGAGGGGGGGAGAGAGTAAGAGAGAGAGGGGGGAGGTTACTTCCTGAACAGGGGGCAGCTAGCTGTGCTAGCTCGGCTAGCTGTCTGATTCCCCAGTTAGTCAGGCCTCTCATTCAGCAGTGTAACCGTCCCACCTGATTCCCTGGTTAGACAAGCCTCTCATTCAGCAGTGTAACCGTCCCACCTCTGCCTGCGTCCAGCCGTGTCTCTACGCACCACTAGCTTCTTCACCAGCGTCTCGCGCTCCGTCACCATCGCACGCAGCTCCGCGATGGCCGCCAGGTCCTCCGGGCGACTCTCCCGGTTCCGGAACTTCTCCTCCGTTCCCTCCAGCCTGAACACAGACACATAGACATACACACACACAGTCAGACACAGACGCACACGCACACAGACACACGCACACAGACACACGCACACAGACACACGCACACAGACACATGCACACAGACACAAGCTATTAGAAAAACTACATTGGCTTTTGCTTAGGTAGAGTCAGGCACACAGACAGATCGGCAGAAAGAAAGTCGGACAGACAAACAGTATACAGATTAAAAACACAGAGGCAGACACTATTTAGAGTATATCATATCTTTATATTTATATATAGAAATATCTAATTCACTTCCCATCACTAGTCATCTCTTGTTACTGTAACTGTAATAAACATGTTGGCCTGCCATAATGACATGAGACGCCTAGGTGGCAGTGTTTCATAATGCATTTAATGCATCATAATGCATTAAATAATCTGCTCATTATATATATATCTATATCTATATAGATACAAAGGTTGGGTGATTTTCCAATAGAACGGTATATCACGGTTGTATAAAATGATGACGTGTCCATATTAATACCGTCTCAAAATATGTCTCTCGTTATAAGCGCTTGTTGACAATTATTGGAATTTCTCTCAAATTAATGAATGACCTTTAGCATGTATTGAATTCCATTTGTTGACTTTAAATCCTCAATTGAATGCCAGATCGAATTCCCCGTTTTTTCTTTTCCCCCAAATTAGCCCTACCTTTATGGCTTCATGGTCGATATATGTGCAAAGCTTAGGCTATATAAATATTGATGAAAGCGAGGTATAAAGTGCGGGCCGATTGCTTTCTTACTCCACGACCTTAAAAAGCAGGTAAAATGAGCGTGAATGAGTAAGGTAAAATTCTCAAACTATATCGGCACACATGCAGAATATGGAGAAAAAACATGAAATACGATGCTATTTCCAGCTGGCTACATTGCTCCATCTCCCGGTGAAACTGCTTGTCAAAATCACCCCGTTTGAGGCAACAGATATAATGCTGATTTAATAATTCCTTTCAGCTCATAGGCCTAGCCTAGTCTACTAACACAAAGCTATGAATAGCAAGCTTATGAAGGTCATAATTCATCGCTAGTCTATTACTCAAACATGCCTAGTAGCCTTATACTGGATTGATTTGTTAATGAGCGTATTATGTATGAAACAAGAATGGGGAAAAAAGTGATTGGCAGACGATTGCTTCCACCCTGTGGCAGAAGAGAGCGTAGCAGCTCACGTTGGAGACAGATGCTATAAGACGCGCTCTCTTATACGAGTTGCTTTTTTTACGGTTGAACCGTAAACCTTGATGTTTTGGGGAGAGGTTTTAACTGTTCTAAAAAATGGATATGGCCCAACCCTACTATATATATTGAATGTAAGCCAGCGTACAGTATCTGCAGAGCAGAGATCTTGTCCTTCAGGACCTCCTGGGCCTTGTTGAAGTCAGCCAGCATGATGTAGGTCTCCCGGTGGTGGACCACACTCAGCTCCCCTAGCTCTCGCTCATGTCTCTTACCCAGGTCCTGCTCATGGGCCCTGGCAGACAGAGACACATACACACAGGGAGAGAGAGAGACATAGACACACACAGACATAGACACACGCAGGGAAAGAGAGACATAGACAGACACAGGGAGAGAGAGAGAGACACACATAGACACACACAGGGAGAGAGATATAGACACACACGGGGAGAGAGAGACATAGACACACACAGGGAGAGAGAGACATAGACACACAGAGAGAGAGAGAGAGAGATAGACACACACAGGGAGAGAGAGAGAGAGAGAGATAGACCCACACAGGGAGAGAGAGACATAGACACACACAAGGAGAGACACAGACACACACAGGGAGAGACACAGACACACACAGGGAGAGAGAGACATAGACACACACAGGGAGAGAGAGAGAGAGAGGTGGGAAAGACATATTAAGCTGTGTAGGAGAATAATTGCACAGGAAGCTATAATGATATAACATGACATGCAGTCATAGACCAGACAGACAGACCAGAGTCCTCTATGACAGACCAGAGTCCAGACAGACAGAAAACAGGGGCTTGAAAGCGTTGCTAGGTTTGCTCGTCTATTGGGCAGAACAACTGAGGGAAACTCACAATAATAGCGG
>OMNO01066030.1:0-10682 GCA_900303215.1 Trachyrincus scabrus
AACAAAGACTTTCCCGTGTTGGTGCCAAACGGCCATCTACATTTACACAGCGTAACATACTGTGCTGCCGGTTTACACTGGCCATGCGGTCTGTCGTTTACTACAACTATGCTATCCACGATTCAATACCACATGCCGGGCTTCTTTCTATGGCATCTTACGGCTGCAGATTAATACGTTGTCAAAACCGTCTCATCTTCGTTCAAAACAACGGCACAGGCTGAAACATGTATACCTTGGTGAAATGAATTAAGAAAAAGGTCACACTCATGATCAGATCTTGTGACACACAAATCAGCATGAAAATCTTTTTAGATAACTCTTCCATGCGACCTGGCTCCAGTCTGCGCGAACGACGGCAAAACGAGGCGCAGATGTCGTTTCCCCCTCCCTGTGAGGACCTTGGATTTATTATGGATAATGGCAGCCCAAGGTATACATGATAAATGATTGCTTTAGATTGCCCTTTAACGTGGGAATGAATGGGACACACCGAAATGATCTGGTTTCTAATGCAGCAGGAGGAGGCGGCAAGAGGAGGAGGAGGAGAAGTAGTGACAGATGGCTGAGCAACCAGCAGCACCCAAGGATGAAGGTGGTAATAAATGAAATGAAAATCAGAAAAATGTGTGTTCAGAACTTCAAAAATGTTTGAAGAACACACACCTTCTTTTCAATGAGGAAAATAAAGAAGAACAGACTTCTGGGAGGCCTTATCTCCTTGTACTCTCACAGAAACCTTGCGGAAACATTTTTATCTGCCATTGCTCAATGTCTATATGTGCAAGAATGACGAAACATCATCCGTCAGAACACTTTTATTTTTAGAAGATGGATTTGGAACTCTTATTGTATGCCCTCAATGAAGTGGTGCTTTTTCACGGCCGAAATAGATCTCAAAGTCAATATGAACCAGGGTGGTGTGTGAAGGAGAAAGGAAAGCGATGGTAAGGTAAGAGAGAGTGTGTGTGTGTGTGTGTGTGTGTCAGTGAGTTCTGACCTGGGCTGGGAGGCTGGATCTTGGGCTGGTTCTTCTTGGCGTCCGTGTTGAAGAAGTCCGGGGGCGGGTCCTCGCCACGCTCCACCTTGCACTCGAAGGCGTACAGACACTGGATGTACTGCTTCTTCAGCGAGCTGGCGGCGCTGCTGGATGTGCCCACGTTCAGGTTGGTGGCTAACTCCCGCCATTTCTTGTTCTTGTTCACCTGGAAGGGTGGGGTTGTTATTATTGTTGTTAGTATATATTATTCATCAAGACCTGGGAACACAGAAGTGGGGGGAAAAAGCAACCAATACAAAGATGAACTGAACCTCATCAACAGCAAAAATGTAATAATACAATTGTGTGCATGTAGACGTGTATACTGTCTGTCTGTCTGTGTGTGTGTGTGTGTGTGTGTGTGACTTAATCTAATGTATCTATTTTATTTTTACTTTATTTTTATGTTTTTTGTTTGTTTTTATTGCTGTACCCTACACCTTGGTCTATAATTTAATGCCGATTTGTGTTATTTTCGGTTTAACCCAGCATCAATATTTAATTGGTGCCAGGTGATGTCACTTGCCATATATGGCGATAAAAACATGCTTGGTGTCCCACAGAAGGTAAGGTCATTACAGACAAGAAGTCACAGAAGGTAGGTCATCACAGAGAAGAAGACGGTAGGGCACCCCCCCCCGCGCGCCCCGGGTGTACCTGGGTGAGACCTCCGATCTCCTTGACGGACACGTAGAGGCGGAAGAGGTCTAGGGGTTTGCGGCCCACAGCGGGCAGGTTGTTCATGCCCATGGCCTTCTCCTCGGCGAAGGCCAGGAAGCGATCCACCCACAATTTCCTCTCCGGCTCGGGGCCCAGCTCGTACAGACGGGTGATCTTCTCGTTGGTGATGGTGGACGAGCTTGACTTCTGCCAAGGGGGAGAAAGGGCGCATCAAACCAATGCTAGAGGCGCAGAGTTGTAGATGGCATTCGAGTGTTGATAGTAGTAGTTGTAAATCTTTAAAGTCCCAATTTCGATGATTTAGACAATAATACAACAGGAGAGGAAAATGACATGGAGCACGTAACACAAAATAAATAAATGAAAAATAAAAAGTGTTGTCATGTGTGACAGCATATTGATCGAAGTGATCAGTGATTTATCCAATGTGCCATTGTTACAAATCACCCAATAAGTGGGGAATGTGATGATGGCCGTTTGATTATCATGTGACCTCGACTACCCAATCGAATTCAAGGGGGGCTGGGAGCAACAACGTGTGCGCAGAAAGACATACAGATACAGACACACAAACACACACTACACACACTGCAGCCACCAAACACAACATGGATCACTTTAATGCCGGTTGCCAAGTGGCCCATTATCCACTCTGAGTGGTGGCTCTCCAACTGTATTGTACGCACCGGCGCTGGCCCACGTGTGGCATGCTGCAACAGCTATGTTGCCTGGCTGGGCTCTGGTTGCGGAGGTGGGCATGGTGGGTACTCCACAACCGACTGCCCCACTTTTTTTTGTTTTAGTAAAATGGTTGTAATCCCTAAATTAATTACCGTTTATGCAACAAACAAAAAAAAAAGATTGCATAATACATGATTGGAACACTAAGCGTTTTAAAATTATAGCTTTTGTTTTGTGGGTGAACACAACATTTTGTTAAGAGGAAAACCACTGCTGTACAGGATATTGAAGTAACATTTTAAAGCAGGTCCACGGGCATTTTTCCACAGCATTGGTGTGAACATATGAAATAATAATGACAATGCCTGTAAATCAGACAATATATAAAATATTAAACTCAATAGTTTGGCCTTATTTGGTACCTTTTTAGATTCTTGCTTGGGGGGGCCGTCGACTTTATTGTTCATCTTCTGGGCGGGGTTCATCTTGTCCATGCCAAACTCTGGACTGGGGGCCATGCCTGGTGCAAGAAGGGTGGATGGGTTAAATAAAGATCTGTAAGACTTATCTCATGGCACGTCCAATACGGCATGTCCCCTCTTCTACTCCTGGGTCCTTATTGGAGTTCAGTGACGTGGTTGCCATGTTGATTTTCTAAATTAACCGTGAGCCATTCAAAATATGTCCCACATTAGCTAAATACTAGCTCATGCTGGCTAGAGAACACAGAGCGCTAACCAGTAAAAACTCAACTCTAGCCAGCTCTCAAGACTCTGAAATCGGAGTGGGAATCAATGTGCTTTGTGGGTTAAACCTACAGCAGTGGCCTTCTCGTGATAGGCCCCACAACTGAAACCCTATAACCCTACCAGTCCTCAGGGTGACTCACCGGGGGAGTTGTTGACCATGTTGCCCGCCATTGGGTACGGGCCTGGACCGCCTTGGTTCATCATGCCAGGCATGTTGTTCATGCCCGGGCCATACTGGGAGCCCGCGGCCATCATGCCCTGGGACATGTTGGGGTAACCGGGCGGCCTGGACAACCAAAGCAAGAAAAAGGAAAAATAACAAATGGGTTAAAATTCTGCCATCCACAATGCAAGTTCTTCCTCTCTGCTCAGAGATGAAAGAAGGACAACAAAAAAAAGAAAACTCCACAATGAATCTCAACTCTAGTTTGCAAATGCAACTGCCCTTAGCGAATGTCCCTTAAAGCTTAAAAACTGTTCCCTTGAGTGCCATTAAACACACTGACACTGCAAGCAGCCAGAACACTACTGGTTTAATGTGCCTCATGTCCTCAACCCACCTGGTGTGTATGGAGTTGGCGGGGCCGTGGTGCATGGGGGGGCCTCCTTCCTTCCTGTTCATGCCCGGGGGCGGACACATCCCGGAGGCCACCTGAGGGGGCATGCCGGGTCCCATGTTGGGCCCAATGCCGGCGGGGCCGTACGGACGCGCTCCCATTTGCCCGGGGCCCATGCGACCGGCGTAGGGAGCCCCGCTCCCCTGGCCCGGCATGGGATTCATGGAGCCACCGATGCCAGGGCCTCCCGGGTAGTTGGCGTTGGGAATGCCGCTATAGCCGGGCTGTCTGGGGTAACCTGGAGGAGGGAGGGAGAGTCATTAGTTTGATTAAGCCCTGTGTTGTACTTGTTGTCGTCCATCAGATATTTTGATTAGAAAGCAGCAGGTATGTTTGACAGATTAAATCTTTGATCACCTTAGGGGCCTTTGGACCATAAGGAACTAGATAAAAATGTTTGTTTACTACCACTTGGCACTGCCGTTTTACAACCACACTTTATGCGCCAACATTAGTCTGGTGACTTATCTTGCTAGCCAAGTAAAGAGGAAAGTATAGTTTAAATCTTTCCCGAAAACCACATCAATGGTACTACACAAAATAGTATTCTCCAGCATGTATTATTATAACAGTTACACAATAAATGGTCTGAATAATCTACAGAACACTTAAAATAATCAACTCTCGCAGGACTCGTCACCTTACTTTGCGTCATCCAAAAATATAATTCATGAAAGCAATGGCAAAGCCAACAGTCCTCAGATGTACTTCTGTGCTTGCTGCTTTGACGAACACTTGAATACGACAGACAATATCTGGCACTCACTGTTGACTTACAGTACAACTCACAAAAATTCACAGAAACACGTTGCAGGCTTCAAAGTGCATGCCATGGCTGAGTGAACAAAGCACAAGTGGTGGTGGTGGGGAGAATTCTTTAAAGCCTGCTAGAATCTGGGCTCCTTACCAGGATCTGGACGGCCCCAGGACAACTATTTTAAATGCTTTCTGAAAAGGGATATTTTTAGCAACTCAAAAGAGACGTGCATGACAGTGAACGTGCCTTTTGTTCAAGTCAACCAATTTCACAAAAAGAGTGTTGTGACAACCAGCCAAAAACACCCCTGTTCCACCGCCACTTCACCTAACTCCTCCTAATGCTGGATCACATATTGAAGTAGTATTTGATAATAGTAGACCCGGTGCCGCTCCAAGCCACCAGTATTGCTGCTGGTTCAGTTAGCTCACCTTGAGGGCCGTACTGGGCCCCCTGGGGCCCGTAGTTGCCCATGGAGTTGTTCTGGGGATAGGGGCCCATGCCGGCATGCATCTGGCCCCCGGAGGACTGGCGCGGGGATAAGGCGGAGCCGGGCTGACCTGGAGATCCGTAGGGGGGCATCTGAGGGTTCCGCATGTACACTGGAGGAGCAGGGAGAGAGTGTTAGGTGAGATACCCACCTCCAATATCTGGGGACATCCATTACTACAGCTCCATATAAAGGAAAAAAAATCTAACCCGAAAAGGGTTGTAGTGGGCTACATAGTACGATGTACTATGGATTGATCCTGGTCCAAATCTCCACTTGAATGCACAATGTTTAAAAAAAGTAGAATAAGATTTAAATATGGACTGAAATGGCCCTCTATAGGAGACATCTTAAAGGGCCCCTATTTTACCACCAGGTGTGAGTGGGAGTGTCCACCCAGATGTATGATGGATAGATAAGCCTACCAGTTTGTACAGTCCACTGGGTAGGCTGGTAGACTGATCTAGTAATCATACATCTGGGTGGACACTCCCACTGTCAATGACAATTTTAGTCACATGACAATTTAGAAATGGCTCGGAATAGCTAATCACATTCAACACTTGGTGGTAAAATAGAGGACCTTCAATCAAACTCTCACCTGGTGGTAATATAGGGACCTCTTTCACACATAGTTGCCAGTAAATTACTGGGATAACCTTTCAGGCACCGCTAGGGATTTTCACATGGCATAGCAATGCTGGAATAGATGGGCCAAGGAACAGTCCAGCAGATGGCGGTAATGCAACACTTATAGATGCCACCCGCAATAAAACTCAACAGAAGAAGACCCTCTACGCGGACTGAGAGGAGCTCCCTTATTTCTGAATCTGTCCTGTTTCCAGCTATTCTTGAAAATAGGAGCTTGTTTGCAAACAAAAAAGTTGTACTGATATCGTTATCGTAATCACCTGAAAAGCATTAGCGCCTAAAGCAGGGGTCTTCAACCTTTTTCAGCCCAAGGACCCCTTGGTGGATAGAGAGATGGAGCAGGGACCCCCTATTAGATATTTTATAAAATTGTGTGTTGCGTTTTAGGCCTGGCCTATAATAACATATTCATAATGCCTTATTAACCTATTTATATACTCCGTTATAATGCTTACATTGGACTGCATTTTTTTGGACTGCATTTTTATATAGCTGCATTTTTCCATGTATGCATTTTTACATATATGCATTTTTACATTGCTGAGACGTTTATAAATAATCATTATTGATGTATGGAGGCTAATACTTGTACATTACATTTTTCTTTTTCTTAAAAAATGTTTTAAGGTATGTGGGACAATGAAACATTTAGCTTAACTTTAGCTTCAGGATTACAGATAGGCCTACCTCAGTGAGATGACTGACCCTGGTGAGTGGCACACAGCTTGTCTATTCTGGGGGAGATGGAGGTTGTCAGGCAGAGCATCAAATCACCCTCAGGCTGCAGTCTTGAATGGTATTTACTTTGTTTTTACTATGTTTTGCCATCAACAGAAGAAGCTACAAAACGACATGCTGATTTTGCAGCAAGTAATGCTTGCCTGATAGTGATGGGCAAAAATGAACGAACAAATCTTTTTCAGTGACTCTTTTTAGTGTCCGGTATGTACCAGGTCAGCCTCTCGAACGTACCGAGTGCTCATGAATTCCCGACTTTTCCCACTCATATTGCCCACGCCCACTCGCTGTTATCGTTGGGTACTGCTCACACTGCCTGCTACGGTGGTGCAGTCACTCCAAAACATAGGAAGCAGGACAACCAATGAATGAGCACGTGTCTCGAAAGAGGACGTCTATGAGTAACAGCTTGGCAGCTACTCACTGAGATCAAATGAACCGTTCTCTCGAACTGGGACATATGAGTGAACGAAAAGCGATTGAATCGGACTCGAGTCCAGACAGCCTGGTAGCTACACTCACTGAACGAGACCAAATGAACCGGTCTCTCGA
Source organism: Trachyrincus scabrus (assembly GCA_900303215.1). NCBI lineage: Eukaryota > Metazoa > Chordata > Actinopteri > Gadiformes > Macrouridae > Trachyrincus > Trachyrincus scabrus. The sequence goes on from OMNO01066030.1 coordinate 6,956, forward strand.
ACTGGGATGTCTGCTACTTGCCCCTTAAAAAGAATGACCACGATCATTGGTCAGTGACATTTCTGTAACAAAGCATTGAGCTTACATAGCCTACCTACATACAAGTGGGATGCTGAAGCTTATAGACTGGTAATGCATTGACGTTTTGTGGGGCGGGCAGCACTAGATGTCGAACGTGCATTTACTATAACAGTTTAGCGTGATTAAGTGGCTTAAACTGATCTAAACGGAACTTTGATTATTTTACTACTCGAATGGGGCACCACTTCCGTTAGGAAGAATATAACTAATATTAGGTATTATATTATCCTATAAAGATTAATTAACCTAGCCAATTTAATCTATCTGAAGTCGAAGTTCTTCTCCAAAATCAGGGAGCACTACTTCCTCCTTTGATTACAATGAAATATATTAATACAAATAAAGGGGTGCGATTAACATTAATAAATGATGGGGAGTAAATAAACACAAACAATAACAACAAACTTGGGAAATCTGGACAGGAGAATTGAATGTACGCCTATTAAAACCTTGATTAACTGTACTAAACCCTAACCTGATGGACCCTATTAAACCCTAACCTTAGTAGTTGTATTCTAAATTGACAATTTCCCTAACCTATAAACTAAGTTTGCATCAACTCTCATGAGAGACAAGGAATAGCGGTTTACTTGGTGACGCTTTCGGCGATGGTTGTTGTTGGCTCACTGGGCAGGTCGGATCTCCCTGGCAGTCCCAGCTGGGATCACATCGGTCCGGTGACGCTTTTGTTAGGTTCAATCAGGCTAGTGGGTCGTCGCCGCCTGAAACAAACTGTCGTCTTTTCTATAACTTCTGAATTCTAACCAACTTACTGAAGTTTAACAAACTTACTGAACTTTAACAAACTTTGACGATAGAAGTTTTAGTCGTTAAGCTGATCACTTTTAGCACAAGTTTTCTAAAAGTTACTCAAACTGTAGACCAATAACTTGACGTTTTCTCGGTTTGAACTGAGTGTGCCTTTTTACGCATGGTTTTGCTGCAGAGGTACTTGGCACTCTTGGAATCTCAATCGTCTTGAAAAAGACAATCTTGGAAGAATGAGGTCTCAAAAAGAATACTCCAAGAATTCTCCAAAAAGGATGAAAGCTCGGAAAGAGGGAGCACGCAGGCTCCAGCTTAAAGAGTTTCCTCAGAGGACTCGAGGAGGATGAGACAAAGGCTTCATTTGATTGGGCCTAATGATAAGACGCCTTTGTAAACAGTTTTAAACTTTTTCTTTTATTCTGTGATTGTTCTACGTATTGTGAGCTTGCCATGTCACAAGAATTTCACTGTTTAGAATGACCATGTGTTATACTTTGCAAGTGATCAATAAAACACTGACTTTGACTTTGGCCTCCTTTGCTAATCGATTATTGGCTGGACATTAGTCAACACCTATTTTCCTTCTCCGGATTTCCCCAAGATAATAAAGAATTGGCCACTCAATCATTAAACCATATCAAACATTATTCTGAGTTAAAAGATTACTTGGTAAGACTAAAAATAATAATATTTATTATGAACATAGATTGAAACCTAATTTGTCTAACAACATCTTTGAACGGTATGAATCAGGCATTATAATAATAACATGTAACATGTACTGATGAGATTAAATTATCTGCAAACTAAATCATTGAATTGAGGTAGTTTACACATGTGACAAACACCAACCTTGAACAAAGTAAAGTTAAATCAAAGTAAATAAGGGCAAATACTAAATACTAAAATATGAATCAACAAAAGATTTGTGACCAGATGGATGAACAGAATAAAAATCGCTTCTACTCAAACAATAAACATGCATTCAATTAATTACACTTACAAAGTGACTTTAAACTTAATGTTAACTAATTAAAACATATTAGTAGAAGAGAGAGAGAGAGACTTCCTTCCATTTTATGACCCCCACTATAGCTGGGGGACGTAGGTCAGTGACGAAAGGGGCCTGTATAGACAATATAGAAAGATTATTGTTCCTTGAATACGATCCCATGAAACACTCCATACATGTATGCGTTTTCCATACATGTCCTTTTCTTCTTGTTTCTCAGTCTGAAATGTTGTTGATCATCCTCGTGAGGATGACTTTGTATTTCTATGTATAATTGTGTGTGTGGAAGAGTGTGCATCTCAGGAATGCATGGAAGAGGGCCCTAGCAGATTACCCTGTCCCAAATGGTGTATGGTCATCAGGTGGTCAAAATGTATTGAGTGTGTCTTGCTGTTTAATTAACAGCGTTGGGATCCACTTGGTCAGCGTAGTAAACAAAGTTCATCTAAGGGACGGCAGGATGTGGGTGAGGGTATGCTGTGGAGTGTTAGGTGGAATAAATCACTTATCAGGCCCAGATCAGTCAATGACCCTGCACCAAAGTGATCCAAAGCAGCGCAGCTACATTTACTCTCTGAAGGTTTCGGATTTTTGGGATGAATATGAATCTTGCACTACCCGGTGTGTAGATGTTTGAATAATCACTTATACAATGTAGTTTTCTCTGTGACTGCACATTGTTGTGTATAATGTTCAGTTTCCTTATCTCAACCCTAGTCATGCTGCAGTTTGGAGGAGTATCTCCGCAACCAGTAGGGTCGGCAGCCGTACCTCCCCACTGTTGGGCGTCAGAAGAGCAAGATTGACAGCTTCTACATCACCATGGATAAGCATCTCATCCCATGCCAGGAAAACCACTCCCTCGGGGCATTTGATGAACTTTTCAAAGCACATTTTGTGTTTAATTTGTCTTATGTTTCATTAGTGAATTTTTTGCAGTAGGGGTTGCATCAACTAGTCGACTTATTGACGTGTTGACGTTACTACCACAAGTCGACCCCTGCCAGACGTGTCGACTTGTCATTGGCCACGTGATTTCACACTACCAATATGGCGGCTGCAGAAAAGACAGGTGGTGAGTTTTTGCTGCAGCAAACACGAACTTACGCATCAAGTGTGTGGAAATACTTTGCAAAATATGTAATAAATAGCACTGTTACCTGCAAAATATGCAATTCAGTCCTAAAGTACAACAAAAGTACAAGCGTCATGCACACCCAAACCAGGTTGGAGAGTGACAGCCAGGACCAGTTTCCTCAATTAGCCAAGCTGGTTCGACGCCACTTGGCCATTCCAGCTACCAGTACCCCTAGCGAAAGGGTTTTCTCTCTGGCCAGTAATACCATCACCCGACAGCGATCAAGCCTTCATCCTGCCCACGTCGATGCCCTCATCTTTTTACATTTAAACCAGGAATGCAAGGCAAAGACTGTGAATGAGGATTTTGACAGCCAGTAGGCTTACTAGACTAGACTGTCTTTTTATTTTAAGAGTCTACTTCAGTGAGTTTTGAATTATAATTTTTTTGTTATCGTAAGCAGATTACCTTTTATGGATGGATAGAGTTGGTGGTGTGCAAGGTATGCATTAAAGGCTTGAATTTGCAGTTATGTTTATTTTACAATGAAAAGGATGCGTGACCAAATGGCCTATTCTATGTTGTGGAACCGCTTATTTTGTTGTACTGGGCGTATATTTCCGTGGTGCAGTTAAATTGGAGTTCTATCGAACAATTTAAGATGTATGTTTTGGTTAAAACTTAACTCTTTATAGTCTTGTTTCTGCTGAGTTTCAGGCTATTGCTTTGAGTTGTAGGCCTATTCCAAACAAATGTATTCCATGTAAGTCAATACAAGTTGCTCATTT
>OMNO01066038.1:0-10431 GCA_900303215.1 Trachyrincus scabrus
ACCTGCAGGTAACTCACCTGTACAGTCTATCACCTGTACAGTCTATCACCTACAGACAAACTAAAACGTGTGTGTGTGTGTGTGTGTGTGTGTGTGTGTGTGTGTGTGTGTGTGTGTGTGTGTGTGTGTGTGTGTGTGTGAGTGTGTATGAGCGAGTGAAAGTGTGTGTGTGTGTGTGTGTGTGTGTGTATAACAGTTGGAGGAGAGAGTGTGAAAGTGGTCGGGTGATTGAGCACTTGATGACAGAATAAACGTGGCCGTAATTAAACCATCTGTTTTCTGCTTCCTTTCCTCTCTGTCTCTCTCTATCTCTCTCTCTATCTCTCTATCTCTCTCTGTCTGTCTGTTTGTCTGTATCTCTATCTCTCTGAAGGCCTTTCTTCCCTTCTGGGCTTCTCTCACCTCCATGCTGTGTACATAATTAATCCTTAGATCTCTCTATCTGTTCCACTCTTTCGCTCCGTCTCTACTCCGCCATCTTACCAACCCGTCTGTCAGACACCCAGCCCACCAATCTATTGTGAACACGAGGAAAGTGAGAGCCGCCCGACCGTTTGATTGTGTGAGCTGCGATGCCCCGTGTACATCATGACGTTTGTTTAATAACCGACCGGATCCACCCACCCACGCGGGGGATGACGTGTGAGAGGGTGTCGTATAGAAAATAACCTTTTGTAGCATCGCAAAGACGCAATTGTGGGAACTACGGGAAATGTAATTAGAAATGTGACGTTGAAATTGTGCCCTATGCCGTGGAGTACCCGTAGACATGAAAGGTGCCGCATTACGTTTTTTCCCGTGACATAATTGTGAAATGGTGATCTGGGGGCAGGGAAGTGAAAGCCAAACAACCTTTTATCGTTTGTGAGGTGTTTAACCGCAACCCCCCGCACACCGAAGGTTTACTCCTCACCAGCGATGCACGGCCGTCTCCGCCGCGTGGAACAGCAGACTGATTCTGTTGGTCGACAATGTGAATAATGTATTCAGAGAATACATTTGCATTGGACGGGTTTGCCCCGGTATTCTGAAATTCTAATCCCCATCCATGTCTCTGTTTGTCTCTGGACCAGGGTGGCCGGCGGGGAACTCTTTGACTTCCTGGCCGAGAAGGAGTCGCTGTCTGAAGAGGAGGCCACTCAGTTCCTCAAGCAAATCCTGGACGGGGTGTTCTACCTGCACACCAAACAGATTGCCCACTTCGACCTCAAGGTACCGTAGCACAGTAGAGTCGTAGAATAAATTAGCTTGACAGCTTGAGTAGTCTCAGTAATACAATACAAAACAAACAAACAATAACTAAATACCATTGACCATCATAACCATCGGAGATAGACGCCCAAGACGACACCCACTGGGAGTCAACTCTTGATAAAACGATAATAGTCAGGAGGGAACACAACCACCTAGCCGCTAGAGACGGCCCCGATCTCAAGAGTTCACGGTCTGCTTCTCTCTGCAAGATCGGTCTGACCTCCATCTCGTTGAAAGCCTTTTCCAAAAATGTCAAAATGCTAGGACCAATCAGCTCTCGGGGAGTTAAAGTTCATGACAAACAAGGAATAAAAAAAATGCCGGCGGCCAAGGGAAGTGTGGCAATCAAAACGGTTTTTATCGGAAAAAGAAAGAATTACGATGTTACAAGATTTATAGAAATCTGCACAGAAGGCTTTTCTCAGATTAGAACATGTTTTTGCTTTACCATCAACCGGACTCGGCAAAAGCAAAGGGAGCACTCTGATTGGCTGGAGATTTTTTAAGGCCCCGCCCATATTTGGAAATCAATTGCCCAGCCGAGGCCAGACTGATGATCATATGAATATCAGAATGGTCTCACAAGGCTAACAACCACCAGGACCGCTGCTTTAGTATCAGTCATCCATGCGCAGATGCCGGTATTTCAGTTCTGTTTTTCACTTCCTGTTTCTTTTGCTTTGGTTAAACAAAACGTATTGTGTGTGTCGTTGGCTATGAAACCACACACATCTCAGACACCTACGTATAATATCAGAACAAAGGAAAGCGTTGCTTTCAGCCAATATCAAAAGGTTTTCTGTGAATATTTTGTGAATATTTTAAGTCTCAGGACTCGTGTGAGAAAAGTGTGGACCCACCACCCGGTGGGTCTAGTGGGACAGAAACACTGTGGAACCGCTGCTGGCCGGAGGCTAAACTCTGTAATGTTTAACTTAGTTAGTTGGATAAAAACAATTCCCTTTGTAATGCTACATCTGACACTCCGAAATGACCAATCTATTCTTATTTTTTGCCGTATGCAGTCTACAGACCGGCTTACTTAAAGCTGTAGGTAAGATTCGAGAGTTGTAAAGAGAGCGAGCAGAAGAGAGAACATTTTGAAACTAAGAAAAAAGTCTCCTCCTTCTCTTCTTGCATTTCACGCACCTGTGATTGACAGGCAAGATGGACTCCCTGAACCAATCAGGGAAGAGATGCCCTGATTGGCCATAAATGAACCGGGAGCGGTCTAAAATCTAAATTCACTCATACAGAGGCAGGCACAGTCAACTTGATATTCTCACAGCGTATTTCACTTACTAACAGCTAACGGTTACTATGCCATTTCTAACAAATGACACTCAAATAATAAATTAACTAATATAATCAATGAAAATGATAAATGAAATCTTCCCTACCTTTTTAAATGAATGTCCGCTACAGAGAACTTGTTTTGCAGCTCATCAGAATGCCTATTTGCTTCACGGTGAGGTTTCGAAGGCCTTGTGAACATCATCGGTGGTTCTGTCAAATGTTTCTCTCTGAAGAACCAGGTGAGTGAGGTGCTGGCTTGGGAGAAGTTTAAACCAAATATGAAGTCTCAAACAAAACCATCGTAGACACATCAACAGACACAGAGTCCTTCACAGGCCGCTCCTCGGCCGAGCAGAGACCAGGAGCGATGGTCACGCCAATAAAACGCCTCTTGACTTCAACCCCACCCCCGGTGCATAGTGGTTTCATTAGCCCCTTGTTACGCGGCGTGTAACAAGGGGCTCCAAGTAAGATGGCGCATAATGGTTTTTTATGCACCATCAATTGAGTTATTGATCGGCTGTTCACTAATGGTTGTCCTGGAGCTCTTGGCGAGCGAGGCTTGGCTGAATTTGGCATAGAACTACACCGCCAAACCAAGCAGGCGTAACGAATCGATGCCAGAGACGCCCATGACGTCCCTGTCCTATTCCTCTGTCGGGTTATTTGTAATTATTTGTGACGTTTTTTCTTTGTTTGTGACTGACATTGTTCATGGCAAGACATTATCCAGCCTCTTTCTATACATTATTTAGTCCTGCCCTTTAGGTAAGGCATCAATGTGCTTGATTTATTGATTGAACCGTTGCGATAATAGCCGTGGCCTTGCGACCAAAATAAAAATGCTTGGCTCTTCTCATGGCTAACGTGTAGCCAGCTGACATCTGGAAAGACCCCACCGAAGGTCTGGCTTCTATCAGCGTCTCATGTTAACCTTAATCAGTTTAGTTTCCGTCTTGGCTCAACGGTAAATGTCATCTTTCTCAGCACAGCGGCCATTTTCTTTCATTAGTTCCGTTCTAGTGACACTGTTGTTGTTTTTTGTCTCCCCTGAACTTCCTAAACTCATAGTGTGGATGCGAATGACAACCCCCTTAACAAACAAAGTCACGCTGACTAAAGGATGCATCCTATTACCCAGAATGCCGAGTGTGTGTCCTTTCGGCCGTGCTTCCGCTGTGTCTTTGCCTTCCTCGTATTCTTCACCCATTTCCTCGAGAGGCTTTCACCCCTGCTTTGCATGGGGATTTCCATGCTTCCTGCCAACTGTGTTTCTTTTGTCCTCTGTTGTCTGCCATTTGCTTAGACTCATCACTCATACATTTTAATTACACATCGTTTATTAGTTCTTCAGCGAGACAAGATGGCTCATTTGGAGCGAATGAGCTGACATTTTAGCGCCAACCGCTGGCGAATATCGACGGGAAATATCAGCATGGAAAACAACAATCTATATTTAAATTGTTTCCTAATGTCATTGTCTCTGTGTGTGTGTGTGTGTGTGTGTGTTTGTGTGTCTCTCCCTGTCTCTGTCTCTCTCTCTGTCGCTCTCTCTCCGTCACTCTCTCTCCGTCACTCTCATCTGGATTCTGCTTTCTCTTCATCACTCTCTCTTCCCCTTTTTCTTTCTATCATCACTCTCTATCTCTCTATCTCTCTATGTCCATACCCCATCACAATCTCTCTCTCTCTCTCTCTCTCTCTCTCTCTCTCTCTGTGTGTGTCTGACTGTCTCTCTCCCTAGCCTGAGAACATCATGCTGCTAAACAGGACCGTGCCTCATCCACGAATCAAGCTAATCGACTTTGGCTTGGCGCACAAGATTGATTTTGGCAACGATTTCAAAAACATATTTGGCACTCCAGAGTTTGTAGGTGAGTTTGTTTCATGGTTTCCTGTTTGGCCTTAAGCCGTCAAAAGGTTGTCTTGCTCAACGGATGCCAACAAATAAAGTGTAAAAATGGCGGTTGGAACTCTTCGGCGACACCCTAACCATTAGATTACCCCCCCGATGCAATACCACACAAACATACCTCACAGTACGTGCACATCGACTAACAATATGCACAATAATATTAACAGCTAATTTACACATACACCTACTAATTTACACATACACCTACAGCATGTCTGTGTGTATGTGTATATACGTAAACATGGTATGGCCCCCTAGGGTGCTGTACTGTGTGTTTAGCTGCCAAACCAGACCATGGGGACTTGGTGAGTGAGACAGGCATGGTAATAGACTTGATTATTGGAAAACTGTTCTCGCTCCCTTGCCAATACACACACACACACACATACACATACACGCACGCGCTCGCAGACACACACACACACACACACACACACTCTCTCAGGTCCCCAGTTTGCCAGGGGACCCAGTAGCTCTGCCAGTTCCTGAGTGACGGTGCTCTCTCTAAATAGAGAACGAGTGTGTCTGGGCCCCTGGCCATGTGGTAGAGAGAGGACCACATGGCCAGGGGCCCAGACCCTGGTTTCAGCAGAAGGCCTGGCCACTGTCAGGAGGAGGAGCCTCCACAAACGATAGAATCCAGAAAAGCATGCTTTTGTTTTCTTAACTCAGACCCTGTGGTTGATGCTTCCTTTTAGCATGTAAGAAGTTAACTCAAGGTCTGAACAATTAATGTTGTAACACTGCATTTCTCACCCCTCCGTGGAAAAGAACAGCGTGAAAAGATGCGATATAAATGAATGAATTAATAATTAATTATTAAATTGCATGGGGAATCCAAGCTGGTAGCCTCCTGTTCATCCGTTAAAATGTACAAATGTAATACGTGTATTGTGATAACCAGTGACATGGTTGTGTGTGTATTTGCCTTCCAGCACCGGAGGTGGTCAACTATGAGCCACTGGGCTTGGAGGCAGACATGTGGTGAGTGTGTCTATACACGCACACACGCACACACACACACACACACACACACACACACACACACACACACACCGATTAAACCAGGAACACAATATTTAAAATCTCACTTCCTTCTCTGGCCCCTGCTGTCATCAAGTCAATGTATCATTTATAAATAGAGAGAGATTCAACAATGAATTCCTGGAAACAGTTTGAGTCTGTGAAAATAGGTGGGATTCATCACAAGTGTGCTCATTACATTTTCTCTCTCTGTCTCTCTCTTTCTCTCTCTTTCCTCCCTCCCTCCCTCCCAGGAGCGTCGGGGTGATAACCTACATACTGTAAGTACATAGATTACATAGATTCCATGTATGTTCTGTGTTATGACACACCCAACCCCCAGGGAGTCAGACCACCCACAGAACCACCATCTGACACCTATCTATCTGTGGACCTTTTATGAGGCAGTAAAGGAGGGGTTAATGGCTTCTCGCTGGGGCCACTCTGGGAGCCGCGGAGCTGAAGGACACACACCGATGATCAGCATGAATTATGTAATAACCATCGGACACGATGACGTGATGGAACACTTCTGTTGCCGTCTTTTGTTATTCTTCTTTCAAACGCTTTTTCGCACTTCTTATCTCATGAACTCAGGGGAACTTTTGTTGTTGTTGTTGTTGTTGTTGTTGTTCCAATTGTGATTTAAGTTCAGAATTCTGATTTATTTTTATACAATTGGCACTAAATCACTCACAAACTATGCAATTACTTAATCAGAATGTGACTTAAAATATTTGTTTACTTTTCAATTCAATTCAATTCCTGACACACACTTAAAAATAGAGTAAACATAGAGTTCTGCCACAATTACAAGAAATAAATAAAGCGATTCAGTGCATGTGTACACGCAACTGGTCTCACACACACCGTTACACACTTTAAGACATACTCATACCATGCTGTCCACCCACACAGTTATCAGGCCTTCAGTCTGGCGAGGTGAAGAATAGGCCTTGATGTGTCTATAACCATCCCTGTACCTGCTCTGCTACAGCCTGGCAAGCGTGTCTAATGCTATGGTGATGAATCAACCCTGGAGGAAAGAATTGTAATTTTAAAGTATGGCATCTAGAATACAGCAACGAAAAAAAAGTGTCACAAAACAGTTTTGTTGACTTGAAAAACGTTGACCGGATAAAGTGTGCAAATGGCAGACTTAATACATATACTGTATAAAGAACTGCGTGTGTTAAAGAAAATAGACGTAGACATATTTCAAAGAGAAAATGTTGAAGCGGGAACTTTTCTCTTCTCCGTTCACAGCCTTGCTCTGGCAGAATCTGCTGTGATTGCTCGTTTGTTACAAACAGCCGCATCCCATTAAGTCGATAAATTAGTAATTGCACCTGACATACAGTTGACCTTGACCACCGCCGGGAACGGTTGGCATGGCAATGGGCCTTAATTACCTAGCGGCCATCTTGGTTCTAAATACTAGCTACTACATTACTACAGTTGGTAAAGCTAACGGGCGAATAATACACATAACTCACGTAGCCTTGACACCAATACTTCCCCGCAGTGTGTTAGTCCTTGTATATTGTACAATTTATATATTTATCTTTGTGGCAAATAAATTCATACTAAACGTCACCAAATAGGTGCACAGTACCCACACCGGGCTGAGACTGTAGAGCACAAGCGGTACCTTTTAATCATTTATAATAGACTTAGTGTATTATGACCTGATCAATTGGACTCCAATATATTTTGATTTATTTAGACCAGGGTTCTCATCATTAGTAATAAAGTGTTTCCTTGTGATCCAGTCCACTTTATATCACCTGATGATAATCACATAAAAATGTGGTTAGCTACTCATTCATTCACCGTTATAGTTGGCTTACTCATTCATTAAACGTCCTCTGCTTGAAGCTGTGTGTGTGTGTGTGTGTGTGTGTGTGTGTGTGTGTGTGTGTGTGTGTGTGTGTGTGTGTGTGCGTGTGCACGTGCGCGTACGTGTGTGCGCTGTATGACATTGGTTTACAATGATTGTGTGTTTAAAGGGGCTTATCCTTCATCACTTCTCATAGTAAAGTACCCCAGTCATTTATTTTCTGATATCTCAATAGATCTGCTGCCAGTGGTAGTGAAGTGGGCCGAGAGCTGCCCGGCTGTGTTTCCCAGGCTCGTGTTTGAGTTTCAAACTCCTTAGCTTGATAGCGCGTCTCGGCTAATCAGGCCCAGCGATAGCGAGCCCTATAATCAGCTTGCAAGTCATTAAGAGCTGACTCTCCGAGCGTCGGTTCTCAGGGCCCGAGCCCAATCAACGCAGCCCATATTGAAATTGACTGCTGACTCAAAACGCAATTAATTCCCTTGATGTTTTGATTCCGAAACACAAAGAGAGACAAAGGGAGAGCCGACCGCGTCGGTGAGACCGGGCCTGTGCGACGGGTTTCGAGTGAAAATAACAGTTTTTAACATTGACGTCGATATTTGACAAACCCGCCGATTATCCAGCTAACCTGGTCGTTTCCCCCCCCTCGTCTCTCCCAGTCTGAGCGGCGCGTCCCCCTTCCTGGGTGACAACAAGCAGGAGACGCTGGCCAACGTGTCGGCCGTGGACTACACCTTCGATGACGAGTTCTTCAGCAGTACCAGCATCCTGGCCAAAGACTTCATCGCACGGCTCCTCATCAAAGACCCAAAGTAGGCGTCCGCTGCTCCCCGTCCACCCACACAGCCTCAGACGCTGTTCTATGTATATATCATCATGTATATTTCTGTCTGTCTGTCTGTCTGTCTGAATCTAATTTATTTATGTATAGCACTCACAGTGAAAAGAGATAAAAATATATACTGAAACAGGCCAGAGAGGGCCAGACAGGGCATGCCCCATCTTGAGGTTGACAAAATCGTACGCATGCCATTAATAGGCTGGAATGCTGAGTAGCTCAGTAAAGCTAGCGTGGCGCCTTGTCATTTTCATACTTTTCACAGCGAAGGTTACGATGATCGGCGACACTGAAGACGCACGAGATGTACAACGCGTGGTTCACGTATAGTCCTCAATGTAATATGAATGTCTCTGGAGATGGATCCATACGCACTTGCGTCAACATGGCTGATTCTCTATTGATCCCCGTTATGAGCAGACACTATTGACCAGTAATTCAGGATAATCCCACCAGAAGAGCAGTGAAGAGCAGTGTGACCGTGGCGGTGACCTTGAAGTGAATACTGTGCACTGATACTCACTTCAGCCTCGTTGGCCTTAAGCACTACGGCATCAGCACTACATTCAGCTGATGATAAGATAGACACTAATCAGACCGGGGTTTAGGTCCGGTCTTCTGCGCTAGCTGTGAGCTGAAGCCACAAAGGCATCACAATACTGATGTTATAGCGTTGTAGCATGTGATGTCAGACACACACATAAAAAACATAATGCCTAATGTCATTTTAATTATATATTCTTTTGGTCGCTGGTGGTTCTCAGTTGTGCTAACTCCTCAGATGGTTTGGTCTGGTTTGTTCTGGGGGTTTGCACAAAAGTAATTTAAAAAAAAAAACTAATGTTGAACTGTAGATTTGCTTATATATAGTATGCATAATTATTATTATTATTGTTATTATTATTATATATTCACAAATGCCAGATATTATGAATTGGCGTTGCCTGAGACATCCAGCTGTAAACATTGAGAAGTGATTAAATGAACAATACCAAAGCATGTTCTCATCTTTACTGTACGGCTCCTGTTTTACAGGAAGAGGATGACCATTAAGGACAGCCTTCTGCATCCCTGGATTAAGGTTTGGATTTAATAGACTTCATCTTGGATCACTGTGCGTACTAGATATATTCAGATATTGAATTGATGACAAACATGTTCAATACGTTATTGCCACGTTGAATTACGTGGCTTCGACGTTACCAAGTCTTCCCTATAGGTCGACCTATATTGCATGTTATATCTTATTGGTCGTGCTTCTAAGCGGCCGGTTAATGCCGACCAATCACCAGAAACGTGTCCTGTTCTGTTGTCACGGCAGCCAAAAGACACCCAGCAAGCGCTCAGCCGCAAGGAGTCCGCAGTAAACATGGAGAAGTTCAAGAAGTTCGCCGCCCGAAGGAAATGGAAGGTGAGATGACCCCCGTCGTCTGGGCCTCCTCAGGGAGCCACAGTTTCAGCAGACTTTAACCCACAGCATGACGTGAACTGTAAAGCGGCTGTAGTTTTACGCCAGTGTTTCTTCGCCTTTCTTCCAGCAATCCGTGCGCCTCATCTCTCTGTGTAACCGCCTGTCCCGGTCCTTTCTGTCCCGAAGTAATATCAGCGTGGCGCGCAGCGACGACACACTGGTAAGGCCCGGGAACGGCTAACAGCAACACGGAAAATGGGATGTAATGAATGTATTCAACTGGGGTTCACTGAATTAAGGTTGCAGAGGGCTTGTAGCACAACGCTGAACATTGTGGGCTACATCAGCCCTGTCCCCTTCTCTTCTGTATTCTCTCTCTCTCTCTCTCTCTCTTGCTCTCTCTCTCCCTCTCTCTCTCTCTCTGTCTCTCTCGTTCTCTTTCTTGTGTGTGTGTTCTTCCAACCATTCTTCTCTTCCCATGGCTTTGTGCAGTGAAGCGTCCGGGAGATATTAGAGCTGTCTCCTCAAAAAGATTCAAGCCGATTCACTGCACACACAAAAACTCCATGTTTGCCTTATATTCTCTTGCCAACCAGAATAAAAATGTTGTTTTATTTTTGTAATGTTTTGTATTGTGTGTGTGTGTGTGTGTGTGTGTGTGTGTGTGTGTGCGTGTGCGTTACTGCCTAACTGCTTGAAACTGTGAGACAGATTGTGAGTCAGAAAGGCTGTCTGGGGACAGAATTATAAAAATCCTTCAGCCGTAATACTTAAATAAGAAGCACTCGGTTTGACTTCTCCATAAATAGGCCATTATGATATGCCCGTCCCAAACAGGACGAGGAAGACTC
>OMNO01066041.1:0-12272 GCA_900303215.1 Trachyrincus scabrus
TATTGACTGACTATGAGATGCGGTATTTGTCGTTTGTGAGGTCAATTTTGTGTTAAAGTCGAGTCCGGACATTCCCTACGCTTCGCAGGTGATCTTCGTCTCCTCCCCGTCGCTGGTGTACATGGGCCACGCCCTCTACCGCCTGCGGGTGCTGGAGAAGGCGCGACGACGCAAGAAGGCCCTCCTTCGCCGGGAGCTGGACGTGCTGGACGCGGTGGAGACGGTGGAGATGGTGGAGATGGTGGAGGCACGGCGGCGGGTCGAGCGCGAGCTGAAGCAGGCGGACCAGGGCAAGCTGGACAAAGCCCCTCTGCGGGGGTCGCTGCTCCGCACGTACGTGGCGCACGTCTTCACGCGGTCCGCCGTGGAGGTGGCCTTCATGACCGGCCAGTACCTGCTGTACGGCTTCCGCCTGCAGCCGCTGTTCCGCTGCGTGAGGCAGCCCTGCCCCAACGCCGTGGACTGCTACGTCTCGCGGCCCACCGAGAAGAGCGTCTTCATGGCGTTCATGCAGTGCATCGCCGGCGTCTCCCTCCTCCTCAACATCCTGGAGCTCGCGCACCTGGGCTACAAGAAGGTGAAGAAGGGCATCTTGGGCTATTATCCCCATGTGAGGGGCGAGGGGGACGAGTCGCCGCATGACTACTATCCAAACAACAACAACAGGAAGGAGGAGTCTGTGGTGCAGGTGGGCGCGTGTCCGACCAGGAAGGCGACAATCGCCTCAGCTCCCAACGACCACAACCTCCTGCTGGAGAGGGCCCAGTGCTCCAACACATACCCCAACCTCCTTAACCCCTCGGTGGTCCCTCCTCTCCAAGGGGGGGAACAAGCTCTCCCGCGGGTCTTGGACGACCCACAGTGTCCGGTTTGGAGCCCCGCGGAGAATGACCTCCACTTGGCCAAGACCTCCACGGAGCCGGCCCCGGGCCGGTGCAACTCCCTGAGCCCCGGGAGCCACCGGCACCACGAGGAGGACGAGGATGGAGGAGGGGATGAAGAGGAGGACGAGGACACCAGCGATGCGGACCTCCCGGGAGGGGGTTCTCCGAAGCGCTCCCGGGGGGCGAGGCATACGTCCTCCTGTCCCACCCTGGCGGTGGGCGTGGCCAGGAGACAGTGGACGCGGTGCTCAACAGTGATGGAGAGCAGGAGCTCCGACACCGACTCGTACGGTGACGTCAAAGCCACCACCACCACCGGCGGCGTGGGACACCCTGCCGTGTGGACCCGGTCCAAGTCCGATGCCAAGCGGCCCGGTCCTCGACCCCCCACCCCAGAATCCCAGAAGGACTTGAGCTCGGGGTCTCAACACAGTCCCAGACCCCCGTCCTCTAACCGCAAAACCTCCTTGGTGAGTAACTCAAGCAGCAAAAGAGCACCAGACTTGCAGATCTAAAACTGACTAAAGAAAAAGTCCAGTAAAACACTGGATTTCATGACTGACAGTTTGTCACAACAAACTGAAGCAACCGATGAAGTAAATAAGGATTAGCAACAGTATGCTATTTTGTAGAGTAGAATTTGTATTTATTAAACCAAAGTAACTAAACAAATGATGCTTCTTGGCCACCATGTGCAGAGTTAGCAGGTTGAGAACCAGGCTGGGTCTGCCACTACGTTCTACAGCATGGATTACAGATGTTTGTACCGGGTTAATGTCTATTTTATATATTTGTACAGGTGATGTTTGCAATAGAGTTATGCGTACTGTTTCGAATTCATTCCTCGACGGCGTAATCAAGGATTATACTCTATTCTACTTTATCGAGAACACTATGCAGAAGCCCTTACAGTACGTTAGGGTTAGGGTTAACCCAAGTATCGTAGCTCTTAAGCTACAATAAATAGCCTTGACCATGTCAAAATATGAAACGCCACTTAAAACAGAAAACCCTTTGCTATTTTGGGGCCGTTTGTTGTAAAGTCACTGATAAATACAGATAACCGCAAAAGTCTGGATTTCAGTTGGACCGGTGGCAAACTGCTGATTACATTTTGGCACACAGAACCAAAAACTTTGGCTACCCCTGGTTTAGACTTCTAAAACCTAATTAAGAGGAACACATACTCAATGTATGCGGCCACATAATTACATTTGATTTGTACATGGTCTAGTGAACATTTTGAATCTCTACATCTTATCATAATGTACTGATGATATCTGAATGGTTTCTAAACACACCCCCGCCCACAACATGGCACATTAGCACTCGGATCCACTATGAGCACACCATCAATGAAGTAGTGTCATTAGTTCCCCATATAAGAGGAACTAATAATACCAATAGACATTTCCTCACTTCTGTAAATGTTTATCATCCAGTGGCAACAATGAGCGATAATCCTACATTATGAAATGTTATTAGAACCATATCCCTGGTGATGCATAATGGAAAAGAGGAAAATATGCTTGATAAAGTTTCATTTTCTTCCACAAAAGCAAACGGCAAGGGTTGAACCATGGAGTGTAATGTTCGTACACTCAACCAAACCGCCCCAGAAACACACTTGGACAACACTTTGAGAAGGACATTTATACAATTTGTACAAAATAACTTAAGGTTAAGAAACAATGAAATAAAGACTTAATAGAAAACACCGGAACATACAGACATTCCAGTTAAATTCTTTAAAACGACGAGACAACAAAACTAAAATAAACTAAAATGTGCACTTTGGTGAAGTTCTGTTCAGTCCTACTGAGCTGCAGGAGCGTTTTCTGGCGTGGGCTCATAGCGCTGGAGCTGGCAAACAAAAAGGAAGGTAAAAAAAACAGAACTTTAGCACGTTGGTCATTTTCCCCCCAGTCAGACAATATCCACACTCTACCTGGACATCTGAGACGTTAGGTGGTTCTACATTACCAGAATACAACGCATGATGTCAAAAATGGTGAAGTGGGCACAGTTAAATGTCCACAACCTACCTGTGGGCATCCTCTATTCACCTATTCTGAATAACTCAAGAATAGTTTGGAAGGACAGAAATCTAACCTTGCAACACAGAATATAACCTTTAAGTTCGATTTAGGGGTCCAATTAAATGAACCACAACTGGTGGTAAAAAAAAGGGACCTAAAGATGAAGCAAATGGTTACCCTGGCACGGAGATCCTTGTTCTCCTCCACCAGGAGGTCACACTGCTCCCTCAGCTTGGCCAGCTCCTGCTGGAGGGCCTGCGTCTCCTCCACCTCCTCCCCGGCCACTCCCAGCTGCTGCTTCAGAAAGCTGGACATGCTCTGTTAAAGAATACAGCCGACCATCCTTATGACTCTAGCTTACTCCTGAGGACCATAGCCACCTCAGACCCTAGCCTCTGCTCCTAAAGTATAGGCGTGTGTTTACACACACACACACACACACACACACACACACACACACACACACACACACACACACACACACACACACACACTTAAAATAGGGAGAAGTGGGATTGCATAGTGGTGTCCCAGACCACAACATTACACAAACTACACCCACCATCTCACGTCCAGATATTGCGTTATTGTACACACGAGTTCCTATTCAAGAACCAGTCAAGAGTTTTAGTTTCAGTTTCAGTTTTAGGAAAGGATACCCCAGGGCGTTGCTGGGCTTCTCCGGTTGTTCATACAAAGCCACCAGCACTGTGAGGGAAAACGTAAAACATATTTAATAAACACATTAGGTGGATTTTCAGTTGCTTTCAGAGGATGTGTTTGACATACCGCCGGTCAGACTGTCCATAACGCCTCCTTTCTCCAAATATCTCCGAAACTGTTCCCTCTTGGAATCCGAAGCCTTTAAACACACACACACACACACACACACACACACACAAAATAATAAAACAGTATGGTTAGTAAACAGATATAAAGGTAGGCCCTGGTCCACCAGGCTCCAGCTGGTGAGGAGTAATAATAAAACAGTATGGTTAGTAAACAGATAAACAGTATGTTAGTAAGCAGATATAAAGGCCCACTGTAGGCCTACTGTAGGCCCTGGTCCTCCAGGCTCCAGCCGGTGATGAGACGAGCACCAGCTGGGCAGGACCCACGTTAACAAAGTTACATGAAGTGAACGAGTTTGTAAATGTAGCTACATTTAAATATGTACCAATCCAAACAAACACTCCAGTATTGATACCAAGCGTGGTATTGACGTATTAAATGGTATTGATGTATTAAACAGACCCCCCCCGGCGGCAGGAGGAGGAGGAGGAGGAGGGCAGGTGACCACCTCGGCGTTTCCTAATTAGTAGTCGCAATTAAAAAACACGCTAAGGCTAACTTTAGCAGTCAGGGACATTTCTATCGAACACAGTTGAACGGTTCTGTTCCGAACACCGAGAACCCCGAGAGGACGACAGGACACCGGACTCACGTACTCTGTAATGCTGCGCCATTCCTAACGTCGAGTTGTGTGTTTGTGAGTCGAAGCTCCAGCGGTGACCATGCCGCTCTGGTGAGAAGCTCTCAGTCCGGACTGGTTTCGTTTATCGTCTTCCTGCTCGCCCAGGATTGGTCGGGCAGCGCCCCCTGGCGGCGACGCCCCGGAACAACCACACCGCCCCCTGGCGGCGGCGGCGACGCCCCGGAACAACCACACCGCCCCCTGGCGGCGGCGACGCCCCGGAACAACCACACCGCCCCCTGGCGGCGGCGGCGACGCCCCGGAACACCACACCGCCCCCTGGCGGCGGCGACGCCCCGGAACAACCACACCGCCCCCTGGCGGCGGCGACGCCCCGGAACAACCACACCGCCCCCTGGCGGAACAAACACACCGCCCCCTGGCGGCGGCGACGCCCCGGAACAACCACACCGCCCCCTGGCGGCGGCGACGCCCCGGAACACCACACCGGAACACCACACCGCCCCCTGGCGGAACACCACACCGCCCCCTGGCGGAACACCACACCGCCCCCTGGCGGAACACCACACCGCCCCCTGGCGGAACACCACACATACAAAACACCGCGATTTTGCCATTTTGTCGAATTGCGTAATCCGTGAAATGCATTTGGAGAACATAAAACCACAAGTTCAAAAGAGCGATGCGGTGACTGGGACGGGGGGTGTCCGATACTTTAGCGAGAAAGGAAACATCAAAAATGATGATTGTTTCTTTTATTAATCCGGCGATAGGTCACTAAAACAATCCCGAGTACTGGTCAGGTGACAGAGAAAACCCCGTGGGTGACAGACGGCTCGACGGACCAATCGCAACCCACCGTGTAATCGCCACAGCCAATCCACGTCAGGAGGCGGGGCGAAAACCAAGGAAAGGAAATCCGAAGGAGATGTGTGGGAGCTCTTCTCGTGTGTGTGTGTTGTGTGTTGTGTGTGTCGTTCGGGATTGAACTAATTCATCGTTTAGTTTCGTGTTTCACAAGCACTTCCCCCGACACGAGCCCGTGTCACGCCGCCGGACAGGGGGGGCCAGCAGGGGGGTAAAGAGACACCGTCGTCGGGTCACCGAAACATGTCGATCCAGTACGAGGAAGAGCCGCTGGCTGACAGCTACGGGGTGGCCGACTCCTTCCCCAAAGACTTCGGCTACGGCGAGGAAGAGGAGGCCGACATCGAGGACTGCCCGGCCCCGTCGGACAGCAAGCCCCGGATCCTGCTCATGGGTCTGCGGCGGAGCGGGAAGTCGTCCATACAGAAGGTAGGGAGACCGGCTGCTGCAGGGCCTACAGCACACAACAACAACAAGACCTCGGGACCAGACCCCCAGTGAAGTTTGGGAACCATGTGTGTGTGTGTGTTCTGGTCTACCACCCCCCCTCCCCACACACACACACACACACACACACACACACACACATCCCTTCATCGACACCAAACCACAAATGCTTTTCAATATTACTAATATACTAATATTGGCCATAGGCGATTGAACCCCGGAGAAGGTGTGTCTGTCTAGACTTCGATCTCTGGTCTCAACTTTCGTGGTTAGGGTGAGAAGAAATTCAATAATAATCATCATCATCATTTTTTTTTGTTTTGCACAGTGGGTACAACAAAGCAAAAAACCCAACATCTGACCATCCAGGGTCCAGCTAGTGTGTCGATGATGCCTGTAAATCAGTAACTTAGTGAAGATCTGCTGCGTGTCGTCTGTGTGTGCAGGTCATGTGACCAGTGGTGGCAGGTGTCGAGGGAAACAACTTCTCATCGTCACATGACAACACAGCCACCACCACCACCACCACACCCCTGCAGTCCGCAGGCCCTGTACCTGATCAGCTGTTGTTGTGCTGCGTGTAGTGCAAGCGGATCAATGATCTAGGTTTACAATGCCCAGACTTGATTGCCAATTCCCTGTATTGACTGGTCCTTTCATGACGTTAGACCCTGAACATTTACATTTCTGCTTTGCATTAGACACTGTCTCAGTTATTTCTGGGTTCACCCTTTGAGCCTTTGATAAAACTACTAAATAGTTGACTTAGCTTGAATCACTGTCACCAGCACACACAGATAAAGATTCATCTAGGTATAGTTAAGACAGGGCTTTGATTGAATAATTGACAAAGTGCAGTTTGTTGAGGGATATTTTCATTTTCAATTCATGTCAACTGCCAGCCTATTATATGCAGTGAGGTAGTATTTTGTAAAACAAGTGTAAGAGCTAAGAAGTGAGAATTTGACATTTCTCACTCAGCATAACACCCCGTTTAGTGTAACACTGTCTGTACTGAGCTCTTGGAGGAGTCTTTCCTAGCAGATACAGAGGCATGTGATTTGGCTTTGTGTTGGATCAGCGTTCTGGGAATCCACTGGCTCCTGTTTGGGTTATCACAACCGTGTAGACTAGGCCTCATCACTTCCTTGTGGAGAACTATTACATTATTATGGCCAGAGATGGGTGAGCACTTGATATTTACATTCATCTCTACTCAATGATATTATATACAATGAAGATATTACACCATGAAACAAAATACACATCACAAAATCAGTTCCCCAAATAGTACTTACTGAATAATGAATGAGCTTCCAACTGGAATCTCCTTGTCATCCCGGATACTTTCTTCTGGCATCATTCCAGAATGTTCTCTGCATCATTCCGGGATGTACTCGTCATCATTCCAGAATGTTCTCATCATTCCGGAATTCCGTTCTCGTCATTCCTGAGTTCTGTTCTTGTCGTTCCAGGTGGTCTTCCACAAAATGTCCCCCAATGAGACCTTGTTCCTGGAGAGCACCAACAAGATCTACAAGGACGACATCTCCAGCAGCTCCTTTGTCAACTTCCAGATCTGGGACTTCCCTGGCCAGGTGGACTTCTTTGACCCCACCTTCGACTACGAGATGATCTTCAGAGGAACCGGCGCTTTGATATTCGTCATCGATGCTCAGGTCTAGGAGCGATGTTTTTCGGTTCACACTAATACCATAAGATAAATGAAAGGCATTCTCAGCACACATTAACACTGTGGGGTAATATTAGAGCAACGTTAGCTATTACACAAAGTGGAAGAGAATTTCTTTGTTGTGAGTAGTGTCTCTGTTATACTGGCAGATAGACAGCCCCTGGGAGACCCCGGGAGTCGCCAGAATTTAACGGATGTTAAAAACAATCAAAGGCATGACTGAAGAGCTCACAGCTCTAATCACCGGTCTGATTGACAGCTGATCCAATTACAGAGTTTGTTTGTCAACGATCGGCATACCAGATGAAATGAGTCTTGAGTGGTCGGTCACCCTCTACAGAGACTTGTTGTCTTGTTGTGAGTGAATTTGCTGAGTCAGGGCCGTGAGATGTTAATCTTGGACATGCTGTGTAATTAGAAAGCATGCAGTGTTATGTCTACGTATTACACAGTTTGTTAGCAGTTGGTCTTATTTTGAATTAAGTAAGATAAGATAGTACTTGATTAATCACAGACGGGAAATTCGGGAAGTATGTTGTAGTAATAAATGTAATTTACATTATAACAGGTAATGTTTAGCTCTATGAATGTAATGTTTAGCTAGGTAAATGTAATGTACTAAACATTAGGAAGATCATTCAGCTTTAATGATGTGTTAGCATCAGTTGTTGGTGTCATCCTGACTCCTCCTACTCCTCGTCCTCCTCCGTCCAGGATGACTACGTGGAGGCCCTGGGCCGCCTCCACCTCACCGTGACCCGGGCCTACCGGGTCAACCCCGACATCAACTTCGAGGTGTTCATCCACAAGGTGGACGGCCTGTCGGACGACCACAAGATCGAGACCCAGAGGGACATCCACCAGAGGGCCAACGACGACCTGGCCGATGCCAGCCTGGAGAAGCTCCACCTCAGGTAGCCCAGATCCTCCACCACTACACCAACAGCACCGATGGAGAAGGTTTAGTAGTTTGGTTTTAGTAGTTGGATCCAAAGTTGGTGACATTCCCAAGTGGGGCCACTCATCCCAAGAAACGTATTTACTCACGGTATTGACACTTACTGATAAAAGAAACGTATTTACTCACTAAACGGTGACATTATTGGAAGAACGCGTGCAATAAGCCACCATAAACACACCTACAGCAGCATGCTGAGATGGCAACAGAGAAGGAATCAAGCGATGGTGTGATAGTGTGAGTGATTTACTGCTACTCTACTCCCTCCCACTACCATTAGGAGTCTGACTGGAACTGCTTACCATTGGCAAATGACTTTCCTATGATTTTGTGCCAAACACTTAAATAAATCTCTTCCGGTTGCCTCGTAACTCTTGGCCTATCTCTAAATGCTGATGTTTACCTTCTCCAATATTCCTGCAGGTTTGTGCAATTCATGCCCATCACATGAATTGCATAACTGCAATTCATATCATGTCAAATGGCGGTTTGTAGTTCTAGGTTGGTCTTCCTGGGGGAAGGCTCTTTATCACACCGGAGAGCACCACGACTCAATGCTAAATGTGGGCTGAGATGGCGCTTTACTCAGGCTAGACAGACAGACAGACAGACAGACAGATCAATCAATGGTGCATTTATGGCATTTAGGGCCATCTACCCATTACAGCTGCTGTAGATGTTGTTGATGTATTTTTTTATTGGAAAAACTATAATCTTCCATGGACTTGTCATTTCACTTGGCTCGTGAGAGAGAAAACACTAACCAGTACTCTGCCAAATGAATCATTATTTAGTCATTTAGCAGATGCTTTTATCCAAAGCGACATGCGATTATTTTGGATACATTAATGAGCAGGTTGGGGTTAGGGCATTTCAGGATGTAGTTTGTTTGTCTGATTGTTTGTGTTGTCCACCACCTTGGTTCTTTTGGGCCACTTCCAACAAGGGTGTCAGACACTTCTGATTGGCTTGTAAGATTTTCCTCTGATTCCTCTGAAATCTCCACAGCTTAACGTTCTTGTGTCATGTGCATCCAGACTTGCAGTGTGGTTCTTATAAACAAGTGAAGGGCCGAACCAGCTTCTTGTCATTACCCACGAAGGATTTCCAAATTCAGTGTGAATCATGTCTGCGGGCCTTTGGTCTAACGTGACGTCTGGTGATCGTCGTCTTTCACCTGGTGTGTGTCCCGTTTGAGGAACCAAGAATCGTTTGTAACCAGACTTCCTGTTTCTTCTCGTGGCTTTGTGATCCAGCTTCTATTTGACGAGTATCTACGACCACTCCATCTTCGAGGCCTTCAGCAAGGTGGTGCAGAAGCTCATCCCTCAGCTGCCCACGCTGGAGAACCTACTCAACATCTTCATCTCTGTAAGTTAAAGAGGAAGCCCATGTCGGGGCGTTTACTGCCATCTGCAGATTGAAAATCTAACTGCAGCTTTTAGATCTACAGGTAAAAACAATGAAAAGGTTAAAACCACTAAAAGTGAACCATCCACAGGTTAAAAAGCCATCTACAAATTAAACACCATCTACTATTTTACTATTCATTTATTTAGCACATACGTTTATCCAAAGCCAAAGTAAATTCAGATACAGTCATAGAGGGGGTTAGGCCCTTGCCCAAGGATTTCATTAATGTATGTATGATTATGAATTCATTTGCGTTGTGTCATAAAAAGACAAATCCGGTCTTTATTTTCCAGTATACCCTGGTTGACAGATTTCAGCCTTTTTAATATTGCAAGCTTGGGCATATGGAGTTTAGAGTAGGCCTATAGTCGTTGGAGTAAATGAGTCCTAATCATCATTGACTGGAAGAGGCTCTCTCTTGTAGACTCCCTTGCTTGCTGAGGTGCTGTTTAAGGAACGCTTGCCCCTGCTGGTATTTTTAGATGGATGTACACGGGATGCCTTGACACACGCCTGCTACATAATTAATGATGACAAGTTCTACTGGCAGGGAGACCTAAACAGAGGCAGCTGGAGATGTTTTTGCATTCACTCCAGCACAGATCTACGGTCTTGAACACAGTCTTGTCTTGTCTTGTCTTGCATGCGATTATGAGAGATATTTACTGAGAGTATTTATCTTTTGATGTGATGAGCAGGTTGATAGCACTGTTTCTGGTACCGTTTACTATAAGGTTGTCCTGCTAGGTCTATTCACAAAATTCTGTTTAATCTTCTAGATAGTTTTAAGTTATGCTTTCCCTCACATTTCTATACATAAAGATGGTGAATACAGAGACCAGTCATTAAGGAGCAGGTAGGGGTTAGACAGTACAGAGACAGGTCATTAAGGAGCAGGTAGGGGTTAGACAGTACAGAGACGGGTCATTAAGGAGCAGGTAGGGGTTAGACAGTACAGAGACAGGTCATTAAGGAGCAGGTAGGGGTTAGACAGTACAGAGACAGGTCATTAAGGAGCAGGTAGGGGTTAGACGGTACAGAGACAGGTGATTAAGGAGCAGGTAGGGGTCAGAGGTCATTAAGGAGCAGGTAGGGCTTAGGCATCCTACCAGTATGATGGCTACTGGTAGACTACAGACATGAAACCCAGAACCTCTCATCTGGGAGTGGGACACCCTAGCCAGTAGCCACCATGCTATCCTGCTATGGTCTTTCTTTCTTCCTCTTGCAGAGCCCCCGTGTTGTGTTTTGAGGTCCGTAAAACATGCATGTTAATAATAAACCTAGCCAATCGAATCTATTATCTATCCAACCTTATCAGGTCTAATCCCCTCTAACTGCTTCCAAACTACCAACCTACTGTATACCCCCCGTCGTTTCCCATCCCGAGCACTGCAAAGCACACTCAATTGCAAAGCCCTTGCCAAGACGTGGATTCGTTTTTCCATAGGTATGTGTTTACATGTGCTTGTGTGTAT
This sequence comes from Trachyrincus scabrus, assembly GCA_900303215.1. Lineage (NCBI taxonomy): Eukaryota > Metazoa > Chordata > Actinopteri > Gadiformes > Macrouridae > Trachyrincus > Trachyrincus scabrus. Next base: position 11,215 of record OMNO01066041.1, read on the forward strand.
TTTGTCAACGTTTACATCCGAGTCCAATAGTGTCAGCCAGGTCACGGCTTCCTGTACCAAGCACTCCGTTCTCTTAGCCATGGGCAGATTCCTCCTAGAATATCAGTTCCTCATGTGAATTATCTGGGCCTAATCCCAACAAATTCCACAAGCGACGGTGTACACATGTGTAACGTGTGCATGTCTAAGCCTATATGTAGGCATCTCTGCAATGGTATATGTGTGAATACCCTTAAAGGTAACCCAAAAACTTGTTTGTTTTGTTTTAAACGTTATGTCCTCTAGGATCTTACTGTACACATAGTATTTTGTCACTGTTAATAAAATAATTACATTTTAAATTAAAAAAAATAATAATTAACTTAAATGAACTTAAACCGGTTCTTCATTATCTCCTAAGTGAGGATTTGATTGAAAAAGGGTTTGGCAGTAAGATTGTTTGCACCACCCTAAGTCTGTGTGTGTGTGTGTGCATGTGAGTGTGTGCCAGAGACACAGCAAGCTCTAACTGTTTTAGATAATACGATGATTACAGGAAGCCAGTCCACAGTCCTCTGGCAGAACGTCCTGCTCTGCACCCTGACAGCCCCTGCCGCCGCCACCGCCGGAGTGATCTACTGCTATTCAAACAAACAGACACCCTGCCATTGGTTTCCTTAATAGCTGGAAAACAAACAGCATCTATTGTCCACCCGAAAATTACCTGCCACATTGTCTGTGTTGACGCTAGGGATGATATTCAAAACTCAGATAAACACTCGGTGATTCCGTCTCGCGGGTCACGTCCCTGTGAAAATACGCAGATGCTAAAATGACAACTAGAACCACCGCTATAGCGCTAGCCTTCGATGGAGCCGCGGCAGTCTTTTTGAGCTAATTAAACGTGCGGGGATCGTGTTCCTCTGAGATGGTTCCCGCTTCTGGTTCTGGTGCTTTGCTCTCGTCTTCTGCATCAAACCCAAACCGAAACGACGTGAAGAAAGTCTCGACAGACTCTGCGTCACCTCCCTAGATCTTCTATTGTTGAGACGCCATGTGTGGCTCTAAGTGTGGGGGTG
>OMNO01066044.1:0-17079 GCA_900303215.1 Trachyrincus scabrus
TAGCATACCACAGTGCCCCCTGCTGGAGGTCGCCTACCTTGATGGCTATTTGCTGCCCAGTGTCCTGATGGTGTCTTATTGGTTTATGAATAAAGCTCCACTGGCACTCTCTGTCTCTCTCTCTCTCTCTGTCTGTCTCTCTCTCTCTCTCTGTCTGTCGCTCTCTCTCTCTCTCTCTCTCTCTCTCTCTCTCTCTCTCTCAGCCAAAAGACGCACCACCAATTGTCTGCATCGATTGTTCACCTCCGTAGGGGGAATAGGCCCTAAAACATTTTTATGTAAGCGAGGCGCAGGCGAAGATTTCCACACCACGAGCACAATGTGTGACGTGGTGAACAGGGATAAATAAAGACCTAAATAAAGGAAAGAAGAAAAGAATATATATATTGTGGTATTCAGAGCTACTCTGTCATCTCTGACATTTCCCATTTTTCCGTCTTGTTATCTGCAGCCTTTTGTTGACATTGCCAAAGCCTCACGTGCACAGCCACAAAACAGTCGTAGGAGGATCTATAAATAGTAGCAGCATGCTGCACGGCTTGCACGGTATCAGTATGCACGTTTTATTATATTTTTTGTAATATCTCCTCAATAAATATGCATGAGATTAGGGATTCGAGGCTTGGCTGTTTATCAAAAGAGAAAACATTTTGAGGAAGGAGAATCTTTGCATCCCCCTAAAACTTTGGGTTTTATTCATTTAGGTGATGCCTTTGTTATTTTGTGAAACATGCGTAACAGCTGATGAGTAAAAAAATACTGTACTAAATTAGAATTCGAAAGTGTTTTGTCCGAAATTCGCCAAAAAACTGTGCAATATTGTTGTCGTATCCTTACTATACACAAGCCACACACACGCACACGCACACACACACACACACAGATCAGATTCTCTCTGGGTTCTCAGGTAGGAAGAGCAGGTGGGTTACCCAAGCAAATGAAGTAAAGGCATTCACATCTTTGAATTATTGTGTATGCCAGTTGAATGCCCAGCCCTGCTGTTTTAACACAGATGGCAAGGCACATACATTGTAATTTACACATTTCAAATAATGTATAATCTAGTTTGCCAATTGCACTACTTTGACTTACTAATTAGCTTCAGTGTAAACAGAAGAAAAAAACATGTGTAATGTGCATGTTACATCCAACCAAACTTCCGGAGGGTTCAGCTCAGTTGTGCACGTAGCATACATAGCAGCCACATAACAAGGCACATAATGATAATGCCCAAGAAGTTGCTATGTCTGTGTTAGAACAGTGGAATGGAAGAACCAGCCAGATAAAACCCCTTTGCCAAATTAGATCCAGTGGCAGCCTCCATAATCCTAAGGGACAGCCGTTGCCTTAGCGACAGCTTCCCTTTTCCAAAGCTCAGGAACAAATAATTGTATGTGAGAAAAACCTATGTCCGTCCAATATATGTGTAACGGCATCCAAGTTCATCCTGGGTAGTTTTTTATTATTTTTCGGTGTGGCATTAAGACAAACATTCAGCCATATCTCCATTGAAAAGTCACCATACCTTACCATACCTTTTTGTTGATATTCTTATTTCTCATTTACTTCAACAATTGGGAGGATATTGGCATATTGATTTCTGGCGGATATTCCTGGAATGTCATATTTGTGTTGAAACGTTTATATTATTGTATTTCACAACAGGGTATTGATCAATATAAAGACATCCATGGCTCAACAGGGGATTACTGGGCTGGTGTTATTGGAAAACATTTGTTGGAAGTAAAATTGGTTTGCAAATACATAATGTATTGTGGATTAAGTAGTAAGTACATGGGCGGATGAAGCCAACCTTGACTTATGGTTTATTATTGATGCAACTCCAACAAAGTAAAGTGTAATTCAAATAGTTTGGTTTCTATTCACTCATTGTCTTTTGCCCATTTCTTTCTTTAAAGCCCCACATACAAAAGGGCAAAGATGGAGATCACTGTACTAAAATTGACTTTTATTTTGCGTTCCCATGGAATTAATTTTCTACAGGCTGTAAACTGCAATAAGTATGTTCAGTTGTTTCAGTTGCAGGCAAAGGTTGAACGCTTTCAAATGAGTTTGAATATCAACAAAAGACAGCCAAGACATGGCCTCATTTCTCATTCTAGAGACAATAAAGGGCTTCAGGCGGCTGAAGCCCACCATGGCTGCCTTCTCCTCTCGCACACTCGTCACTTGATAATGAAGGAAGTGTGGGCTCTGTAGTGAATGGTCCCCTGTGTGGCCTGGTGCTTTATCCTCCCTAGGTGTCATCCAGAGAGACAGCTCGACATGGCTGCCCACGGCGCTAGCAAGGCTAGCATGGAGCTGCTGCTGGAACACAGGAGACATGGAGGTGTGTGTGTGTGTGTGGGGGGGGGGGGGGCTCACTGTCTCTAGTTCACACCCTCACATCAGCTGGTGAGAGAGGGACCGTGTGCAGGAGTAAGGGAGTGAGAGGGGAGAAGTGAATGTGCGATGGAGCGAGTGATGAGCAGAGGTGGAGGCTTGAGCGAGTGTGTAAAAAAGGAGCGCAAGAGTGAATGTGTGACTGAGTGAAGGAGTGAGTGTGCGAGTAAATAACGTACAGGAATAGTGAATGAATGAATGATGGCTGAGAGAGGAGTGAGTGGAGTAAGGGTGAGCAAATGAATGAATGACTTAGTGACGGATGGATTGAGCGAGAAAATGAGCAGGAGTGGAGTGAAGGAGCGGGTGAGTGAAGGAGCGGGTGAGTGAAGGAGCGGGTGAGTAAAGGAGCGGGTGAGTGAAGGAGCGGGTGAGTGAAGGAGCGGGTGAGTAAGGGAGCGGGTGAGTGAAGGAGCGGGTGAGTGAAGGAGCGGGTGAGTGAATGTGAGAGAGTGAGAGCTGGGTGGGGGTCTCTCGGTGATGCAGCAGCAGCAGAGCACGACTTCTCGCTGTGTTTGGTGAAGAGGAAACGCAGCAGACGGGATCAGCTTGTTTGCGTTATTCAATTGTGCAAATGTTTTATTCACAGTATAGAAAACGACTTAAAAAAAACCCATCTTGTTTTAAATAAGCATGTCAATTATTCAAGAACCATGGTTTTCCAATTATACATTTTGAAGTATAGCGTTTTCAATCATGCATGAGAGTTATTCATGTCATTAAGCTGGCACATCTAGGAACGGAGGAAGCCAAGGACGGTCTGGCGTCAATACAGCGGGGCCCATTCCAACAGTGAAGTGTAGGCCACTTACTTATGTTTCTAATAACATGCTATTTTAGGGATTTATTCTAACGCCCTTCCCTCCCTCATGTTTTTTAATCAATATTAAAGCTTTAGGAGTCATTAAATGATTGAAACCCCAGCAGGGACACACCACGCCGTCATACACGTGAACGGGGGAGAATAAAGGACATTGTCGAGTCACGCTCAACCATAAGGTAATGTGTTTCACTGCTAGCCTTTCCTCAAGGTGTAAGTAATATTTCGCTGAAACAAGAGTTTTCATTTGGATTTGATTAAATGTGCTTCAACGCAAAATCTCGCAGAAATCGACTTCAAATAAAACATTTTATTTGAAGTCTATTTTTAGAAAAGGCTGTACGTACTCTAGCGTGGCCTTTGACTTCCAAAGGCGTGTGACTTGCAGCTGGTGGGATCTGGGCACATGTGCCCCGGGTTTGGCTTCAACGTGTTGCAGGGGAGGTTAACGCATGCTGACATCACATAAATGTCCTCTCTTCCAGCTGAGTATATGCCGACCATACAAGCAAAGCTCACAGACACACACACACACACACACACACACACACACACACGTGTGCAAAAGACGCACACACGCGTACAAAAGCACACCATACCTATCTCCTTGATCTGAGTCATAAGATGTCCTATACCTTCTGCTTCCTTGCCTTCACACCTGATTCTTAGAAACCTGCAATGGTTTCTCAGAATGAAGCTTAACGTTGAGTTTCTTGGGAGTTATTCAGACAAAAGGCACAAATGCAATGATTTCTTATACTGAATGTTTCCTCATCTGTTAGTGGTTTCCATTCTGCAAATTTTTTTAAAAATTACAATACAGTCAATACTTTTAAATTTACACTAGCCTTATCTTTAAACCACCTACCATGGTCCCTAACGTTGTTTCTCGATTAATATGGGTATTTTCATGGTTTAAGGAATACAAAATAATGTTAACAATCTTGTATCTCTCTTTATCATGTATATTAACTATTCTGAAAATGATGGTGCCTGCCAAATATTTGCCTCACCTATATGAAAGAGCTAATAAAAAGCTACTTAATTAGTTTCTCTCTTAATACTATGCTTATTAACAAATTACCTCCAACAGTGAAATAATAGTTATTTATTATAATTGTGACGCCATAGTTATATAATAGTTATTATATAAATAATCATTATTTATATGAATGAACCATGAGGAAAACTGTACTGTACGTCAGTATCAAACAGCTGTGTGCTTCTCTAACGGAGGACTAAAATAAAACCCAGGTCACATGACCCGGATCACATGAACAGTGCCAGCGCTAGTGAAGCAGAGCTACGTCGGTTGACAGTGGACTCCACCACGGGCCCCTCTTGGGAGGGATAAGTAGTATTATGCAACGAGACCGAGCAGCGATCCCGTGTACGTTGGAATGCACCCGGGAAGGGCTGCTTGTTGCTGTGGAGCGAGCTGCAAGGTCTTGCAGCGGGGCACAGTGACGTCATCACGTTACATGACATGCTAAATTGGCCACCAGGTGGTAAGTTACGACGACACAGTTTACTTGTATATTACGAGGCTAAAGTGTGTACACACATTTTGAACACCGACTGACGACACAATGTTATGTTGGAAATTTCCGTTTCAATTTCCGGACAAAACGTACCCCCCCGCCACACTCAGCAGAAGCACGTTGCGTCCGCACAGCAGGAGCACAAATAAAAGAGATTCATTTGAGATGTTTTCAGTTCAAGAGGTGGCAGTCTGTTTATTATTTTGTTTTCCTTTGCTAACACACATTCTCCGTGTAATTCACAAATAACATTTTGCAGAGTGGAGCCGACAAAGAATGAGGCGTGTGATGGGGTGTGTTTTCCCGACAGAAAGCCATTCCAAGTCAGTAAATCTGGGTGCTGTCGGACGTTGCATAAAGGCCTCACGTGGCTCATCACTACTTTAAAGCACACACACATGCACAAACAACACAAGTACGCACACGCAACAACAAATACACAAGAATATACAATGCCCTTCCACTCACAATGGGGTATTTGGGCCCCAGTTCGATGGTAGCGATCGCCAGGCGGAGAAGACGGGCCGGAAGAGGGACATATGCCTTGTTCAGTACAGGTCAATACCCCCATATGTCACCCTCTGTGCAGTACAGTAAGGCACCCGTTTTAGGTGTGGAGATAGCAACGTAGCCTCAATTGCTGAGCTGTCTAAACTTGGCTTGCATGGCTTTTATCTTTTGGCCAGGTTGAGATCGAGACAATAGCTCATCCGCTACAATCCTCTACAGGGGATCCTCGTTCGCTAGTTTCCTGTCCTAAATGTACCCACTAGAATGTGTGCTTTGTATTAAGTGGTGTGTGAATACTTAATTATTTAATTGCTACGTGTTCTTGTATCTGTGAATCTGTGTTAGTCCTTCATCCATGTGTGTAATGATCCCTGGTTCGGAAACTAAGTAGCGTCCGATATTTTTGAAATTTAGAGAATGGAGTCACGGAGATGTAACAGGATAAAATAAGCATAAAACTGGTGGTGTGGAGGAGGGCCCATTTTTATGGATCTTTGAATTGTGGATTTTTTCATCATTCATTATGCGAGTAATACTACTACTATGACTCTTACCACCACTACTACTACATAGTACCCACTACTACGTAGTAGTAATCACTACTACTCACATTACTCAACTATTTATGTTGCATCTTTAAAAATGTTCTTGAAAAAGGCACAACACATGCAATTTCTCACTTGCAAGCAACGGAGATTAAAATAGGCTAAAATAAAATAAATAAGTCAAAATGAGGACAGAAGTAGAGGAATATGCAGTCTATAAAAATACCATAAAGTATTCCAGAGTGATTCTGCTAGCCTTATCTCCCTGTGCAGGGCGTCTAGGAGCCCGAGGGGGTCTGTGTGGCAAAACGCACGTGATCACCTTCAGATTATATGATCACCTTTAGATTGAAGCCTGGACTCATGGAGGTCGAGGAGAGACCCTGCCCGAGGACCTATGGCTGTGTGCCAGTTTCAAACTCACTCAAAATGTCCCTGGAGCCAGAACAGGCTTCGGGTCTCTCTAAAAGTGATCAGTCTATCCGGAATTGAACAAGGATGCCAACGCAAGTGCAGCAGGTTTTTTGGGGGGTATGATGTAATGCCGTCTGTTGGAAACAGTAAGGAGCTGACCTGCTGCATCCTGGGAGCAGTTGGAGGCCAGAGAGTGACCTTTGGCTAACGCCAGAAAGCAGATACTAGCAGAAACATCACACCTGTGATTTGGAGTTAAGTTGGAGTTTGTATCCTAAATCATTAACTGATTATTTTACTGACCTTTTCATTCAGATTAATAGCTGATCTATTTTAGGTTATCAAGTAAATAATCGATAAATTCAATGATTTGTGTACTAAATTATAGGCTACCATTATAACTACAAATTAACAGAACCTGTGTGTACTAGCTGGAATAATATTGCAAAATGCTTTAAAACATAAACGGTCGGATTACAGAGTGGGAGCAAGCTAACAACAACTCTTCCTGTTAGACTGCTCCTAGATTTCACACACAAATTTTCACACAAACTGTCTATAGATTAATCAAAAAACACTAATTGTGTCTTGTATTCACTTGTAAGTATTCTCACACACCATAGTTTAAATTTCAATAATTTTCATAATCAAGTGCCCCCTCTATGAATTGTAATTTGGTCATTTTAAATGAATTGAATTAAATAAAATTAAACATGTATTTATAATAGTTTTTACATTCGTAGAGAACATTCGTAGAGAACAATCTTCTAAATAATTTCCCCTGGCAGTTGTTGGCACGCTTAGGTTTGACACCATATCAATGTGTGAACAGGCCAAAGGGGGGAAACAAGATATATTCATGGAAATAATAAGTGCCACTAAATATATTCTTTTCTCCTATAGTTAAAGATACTAATGGCTCGGACTTGCTCCCTCATTCGGAAAGTGTCCATTCTTACGACCTTTTGCTAAAAGGATGCGCTGCTGTGAGCTGAGAGAAAACGTGTCCAACCGTGGCTGCCCTTGAGCATCTCTTTCCCTCAGACAAAGAGGCTAGCTCGTGGCGCTAATTCCTCATTCAGACGTCATCATCCGTTCCGTCAAAGGGATAGATTTGGTGAATGACAATTAAAGTTTTGTACTAAAAATAACCAGTTAGTCGTTTTTAATTAAGAATCTTCGCTTTAAGGTCCCCATCAAGCACACGCCATCGAGCTATAGGCCTATAGCTCCTTTTGAGATGTTAATGACCTAATAATAATTACTTCACTTAGTTTTAATGAATGGCAGGCAAATTGTCATGCTGCAATAGTGTAACGATGTATAGTAAAATAATATTTTTATTTTTTAATTGGGTTTACTTTATTTATTCTTATGCTAACATTATGCTGTTTAATTATTTACGACGCTGCAACAAACACCACAGATAATAGATAATGGACCAACCTTTATGATAACTCTTTATCATATAGGGTGGGTATATGTGGATGTTAAAGAGTCGCCAGAGCACAGATAAACACACGCAATACAGTGAATAACAAAGCGCACATAAGCACACGGTAAACTGCACACGTGAACACGTTTCAAATGCGTCATTCAGACCAAATAGAAGGATAGAGCAGAAATAGAGGAAAGCCGAAGCTGGAGGAAACAGTTACATATATTATCATGTATGAAGATCTTCCAAATTAAAAGCCATGCAGGGTAATATAAACTGTACCGACTGTAGATTACCCTATGTAAAATGCAGATTACGTCGAATACATTTTGAGTTTAAAATAGATTTAAGTTCCTGGAAAGTAGACTACTAATATAACGATATAATGTAAAACTCAAATCAACCATTGCAAGCAATATTTGTAAATGAAGAAAAGGGTGAAATTACTTTAATTAGTTCTATTCAGTAATATACCAGTCTACACTAACGGTAATGTATACATTAGATGCATCATTTGCATATACATGTATCACTTATTCCCAGTAAGGTCCAGAAATGAATTCAGAAACTGCAGGCTGTTTTCACATCCTCATTCATAAACACAGATTCCTACACAGACTAGGAACTACATATGACCCAGTTAACCTCTCATGCAAGCCTATATTTCTATTCCACCATTCTAAAATTAGCCTACAACGTTAAATGAAATATGGCTGCACTGGAATGTAAATAATGCAGTCAAGTAAAAGATACATGCATACGGCCTGTCATGATGTTTGTCGTACATAACATTTCAGTACAAGCTCACTGAGTTAGCGTGGGATATATTCCAAAATGTATACTCTAAAATGGAAATATTCACACTGAGTTTAAGATAATAGATCTGCCCCTGTGTTAGAGGCTGTAAACATCCTGTCTCTGAGAGCATCTCACTCACGCTTTGTCAGCAGGGGACGCTTTGTCCATCATTGATAATGATGGAGCCTAAGATGCTGTGTTCGCGAAATGGCTCAAGATGAAGAAGACAACATTAAGGCCTCGCTTCCAAGAATGGTTATTACCATCATCTGTCACAAAAATTACTAAAGAAAAAAAAAAGAAAGAAAGAAATACATATATAATGCCTGGACATGCTCAGTAGGCCATCTAATCTTTTCTTCTCTGCTCCTGGCTCTCTTGGTGTGCTTGAAATCCTTGATGAAAAGACAGTTATCCCTCTAGCCAGAGCAAACAAAAGACATCAGTCTGTCCTTGGAGCAGCAGAAGGCCGTAATGGAGCAACACCTGACGGAGAAGTGTGTCAAACCGGACCACCGTTGGGGTTTGTGTACTGATTCGTGAGCTGGTGCATGGTATCAGTTGGTCTTTATTTACTCAGGTTTGTCTCATTGAGGTTGACCACCTCTTTTGCAAGACCTGATGGCCACAGAAATGTAGGACTAAGTGTACATTTACAATGATGTAAAGTTGCCACTGTTAAACGAACAGAACAGTTGTGTGCACGTGGAAAATATTGTGGTTGAACGGTTTAAATCCCCACAGCCTTGAAAACATGCAAAAAAAAATCATGAAAATGAAAAAATGAGTTTCATGAATGTTGAATCGCTCTTGACTAAAGCGCTGTTGGTCCAACTAATTAGAGCTTATTATATTATAATTATTATATTATATATATATAATTCTAGGCCATCTAGTCACTTGGTCCCAGTACACTAAATCTCAACATAATATTCTTCTGGACTGTCTTGAGCTGGGAATTTGGCATGTAAGTTCCATTACTTATGTGATTTAAACCCTATCCACCAGTGTTCCCTTTGAGAATTAAAGCCATTGGCACATTTCTATTGGCAATCAACATTCACAATTAGGGGGGTTAGCTTCAAATGTTATGCTAACAATAGCAACATCTATATACCTACATATCGTAGCCTATAACCCCTCTTAAATACGACATGTGTATCTACAATTAACAAATGGATGTTGCTAAATTTCGTGGAAAACTTGTTTTGATGATCACTGGCCCTAAGCAGCAAATAAAATAAATAATGTTGGGGTTTTCTTATCTTATCAAAGCCTCTCAGTCAGAAATGATGGTGTTTCTAATCTCAAGGTTGTGGTTGATCATGAGTGCTCAAAACCATTTAACAACTACTGGCATTCTCAGATAGATGTCCGCAATGTGCAACATGCTCGTCTGAAACAAGAAAAATGAGGATGAGGACATGTTTGTGTGCCTGTGAGATGTAAGACTGTAGGCCTACTTGTGATACAAATCAAGACTTGATTAGTTATTTCAATATGTTAATAGTTTATGCTGTTTTGTTGGGTTTCCTTTACAAATGCAGGAAGTAGAACCAGGCAGTTTAGTGTCAAACTCGAGGATGCATATTCATTGTGCGACTTCTGATGTGGGCGAACCTGCAGACAACATTGTCTATTATTGTTAGGTAGCCCTACAACAGCCAGTAAGCTGTCTTAACTGTTACTGACATCCTATGTATCACAGACAGATGCGATCGCGTTAGTTAGCCAGCCCGATTAGTACCTACCGGTGGGTAGACCTACAGCTCCAGGCTCGACAGCTCCAGGCTCCAAACGGTGGGTAGGCCTACAGCTCCAGGCTAAAGATGGTGGGTAGGCCTACAGCTCCACGGCTCCAGACGGTGGGTAGGCCTACAGCTCCAGGCTCCAGACGGTGGGTAGGCCTACAGCTCCAGGTTTCAGACGGTGGGTAGGCCTACAGCTCCAGGCTCCAGACGGTGGGTAGGCCTACAGCTCCAGGCTCCAGACGGTGGGTAGGCCTACAGCTCCAGGCTCCAGACGGTCGCCATGGTAGTCGGTGGCTTCATTGTGGTCGCTGCGTATCCTTCTCCCCGACGGAGTCGGCCCAAGTCGCATAGTGGGTATAGGAGCCTTTAGTCCTCGTTTGCGAACTAATTCGGCTGTTGTTGATTACGTCCCGCCATGTCTGACACAAAGTTGCGTCGCGTGGATAACAATGAAGATGTGTTTTCAGGGCAAGTCTAAGTCCTGATTTTGCCGCGAAACGACATCTAAAGAGGAAAACGCCGGAAACCGTACTACTACTTTAACAAATGAGCTCTTTGTTTCGACTCGGGAAGTCATAGAGCCGTGGATTTATCTTCATTCAGCACACTTCATTTTAGTTTTCTCTTTTAATAACAAGAAAGGCCAAACAGAGAGAACTGTAATCACTGACATTTAAATGACAGCGGCGTTTCCTACAAAAGTGGTCCGGTCAGCACTACTAGGTGGGATGGACGGCTCAACTCGCGGCGATCAGCCTCGGTGTCTGCGGCCATAACGTATGCAATGTTTGATGTAAAATATTGTTTTTTGACTGACTTAGAAAGATATTGAATATTCAGATATTCGCGATCTAAAGCGGGGAGCGAAAGGGACGATCAGCAGTGAAAGCCCCCGTGGGTCTAGCGGTGTTAATTGATGGGCTGCCGAATTAACAGCGCCCCACCGGGGGAAACAAAGAGGCGGTCCCCGGTCAAGTGCAGCGTGTCTAGCAGGGCTACCTGACGTGCGTGCCGGACAGCGGCACTTCCCTCCGAGTCCATGGCCAACTACGGTGGCACACGGTTATCAAATATCTAAATATTGAAGAAAGCAAACTAAATACTGTCTGGGGTGCACAAAAGCCCGGGTAGGTGTGAGAAAAAGTGTTTTAAAGTTAAATGCCCCTTTAAAGGCTGTGCTTACACCTCCTGTCCTTGTAACATATAGCCTTCTGAATAAGGAGGAGACCAACTTGGACTTAATGCTATAAAGAACATCAAATGTGATCATTATGCCATGCTAAACTCTAACAGGAAACTAGAGTGGAGAACCCAAAACACATCTGATGACCTTTTGATTCCTGTTTGTGTTGATATCTTCTTTCAGCCGCTTCCCTCACACGGTTCACACTAATGAACAGCCAGCACAATATTTTGTCTGCTGTAGCGACTTTGATGCTGTGCTGCACACAGAAGCCAGGCAAAAATAAATGTGTACATTTGGACTAATTGGATTGAAACTTTATTATTTATTGCCTAGGAAGATAATGCTTATGATGTATGCCACAATGATAACATATCCACTACAAATCGATGAGCGCTCAACGATCACAAGCGTTAACATTTAACGTTTTGAAGGAAAAGCTATAGATGCCTGGATGCAGTCATTCAGCTTAGCATTGCTATATAGGGGGAAGCTCTGGTATGCAGGTTCATTGGTGCGTCTATAGAATCCTCTCTTGGCGGAAAGGCCTGTTTTAACATCCAGTCAAATGAGTTGTAATGTAAGTAGTAGTTAGTTGTAGGGATCAAATCAACCCATTACTGGGTTGTAACGTCATGTTCCCATGTTTATTATAAAGTATGATGGCGGAATAGTGTTCCTCTCTATGGTGGTTCGATTTACTTTGTCTGACTTTCTATTGCATGATGTTATGATTTGCTGCACGTGCTTGCTAGAAAGTGGGCTCTAGTCTCTTGTAGTGCATCATGTAGCATGCTAGCAGCATGCTAGTAGGCCTACATGCTCTCATATCCCACATCTGTGCAAGGCTAAGATTTTATACTTAAATTCAAGGCACAGCCACACATCTATAAAATGTCCCTGCTGCAAGAAAGTAAGAGAGAAGTCAAATGTGCTGATACACACTAGCTGGGATGTGTTCATCGTGGAATGACAGAAGAGAAGAGGCAAGTCTCTTGGTATGGAATCGTAACCTATGGTGGTGACACTGTTCTGAGTGTGAACTGTACTATTAAACCAAGATCATGGGTTAACATGAGAACTGGTTATTAATATCTGTGGTATAATTTGGCAAACTTTTTAATGTGCGTACATCTTGGTAGGTGTATCACTCTAACAGGTTTAACAAACCTGGTATCTCTATGTAGATGTATTAACATTATCATTATAGCAACTGGTATCTCTATGTAGATGTATTAAAATTATCATTAGAGCAACTGGATCCAAATATGACACAAAATGACCGACCAGCATCCCACATCCTTGTTTACTTTCATGTTTATTTTTTTTATTTAGTCTCTGTTTTTGCACATAGCCGCATATTATTCCATTTAAACAGCACTCAAGGAGTTCTCACTCGTGGCCAAAGCACCATAATTGAATCATCAGAAAAAGTGACTCAGTAAATAGCATCGTCATCATCTCAAAGTATTACATTAGAGAGATTAGCCTTTGTGTGTTTCCATGTTCCAAATCGGTTGGCCCTGAACACAACTTTGATGCAAAGCAGGTGAGCTGTGGCAAATTAGTCTAGTCTAAATGACTCAAACATTAAAAGAAAGAAAATCAAACCCCATCATGACTTGATGCAAAGCCTCTTCGTTGCCTTTGTTGTGGACCTCTATCGAGATGGAGTGAGTGTTCCCATAAGGTTGTTCAACCATGTGAAGTGAAGGCCAAGTGAGGCATGGGACAATTACATTTCCTGCCTTGAATGGACAGAGAGAATCTAGAGTCTATACTTTTATAAGTGTGAGTGTTGTATCAAATAGAACTAATTGATTACCGATTACAGCTCATGTTGTTTCTTGCTTTTTCACCCTTTTTTGTGTGTGAGGTCTTCTATCGTCATGTTATGTGTAAAAATGAGGCCCCATGATTGTTACCGGATTAACCCTCTGACTTGTTTTATAGCATAGCTTTTTGTTAGTGGTGACTCGTTTTCGCTCATTAATTTACATCCATATTAATCTTTTTTTCTTTCTGAAAATAGCTTGATGCTTAGGACGAAATGATGGAGTAGAAAGTCATTACAAGTCAGCTGACACAGCACCTTTACATTTTATTCAGCTGAAATACATCAAAGTGATGTGACATTAAGACACGAGATAATAACATGATAAAGCAAATAGAAAAACAACAAAATCATACTGCTTACATTGAAGGTCCTAAGAAGCAAGAGTAGAACATACATTTGCACAAACCTCAATGGAGTATCGCTGTCAGCGAAAAGAAAAAAAAAAGAAAAAGATTAAACACAGCAATATCACCTCACAAATTGTTACATCTCGATAGAACTAATTACATAACAGAAGACAACTGCTCTTGATCATTGACGTCTTAATTTAGAAGACGCAGTGAAACGCTTGTGTCAGGTTGCATTAGCCACGCTGGACACGGTCAAGGATACAGCCCAGCACTCGCCTCTGGAGCAGTCTGCCAGAGGAACCAAGGGCACCGCACGCTGTCCATCACTTGAAACTAAAACCTTTGAAAACATATTTTTTTGTTGATGGAAGTTGTGCGTAATCTGTTTTCATTATTTAAATCTAAATGGTCAAACGTGCGATTGTGACTTCTCATTACTGTTATTTGAAACTCGTGTCTTGTTCTTGTGTATCGCTGCCAAAGAGCGCTATATAAATGAAGTAGGTAGAGTGATCATGACGCCATCTCAAATTAAGTAGTTCAGGATATTCTGAAACGCAAACTAAATGTATTTTTTTTCTTCCTGGTTTTCTATTGCTGTCTGACAGTATAGTGGCATATTTATGAATGCTGCACAGCACAGCACAGCACACCTTGAAATAAGCATCAATCGACTCATCAGTGCAATCAGTGCACCTTTGTCAGTGTGAAGGACGCCATTTTATATTGACATTGGTCGGTAGCGGGGGGCCCCTTTCAGCTCCCTGCACGATGATCAGAAGGCCGTTAAGTAAGTCGTGCACGCTATGGCAAATACCAGCACACCCGCTGGTTTTGAACGTATGATCCTGCCTTTGTCTTTGTCCCACTAACCCGGTTGCCCACGCATGTTGGGTAACACGCATGGAAGTGGTAGAGAGCGCATGTACAGGCCTACAATCAACGCCATCCATATAGTGCCGAGTGCTTGAGATTAACAAGGACACTCTGAACCCATTTTCATGCCGTCACATTGACATCACGTTGCATTGTTTTTTCCCTTCTTTTTGTTCTTACGCATCGCTTGATAGCTAGGACAGGAACACACACACACACACACACACACACACACACACACACACACACAGGGACACACAAATACCACAAAATAAGCTACCCATCTCGTTTTCTGTGATATTGTAAGGCAATTGTTGGCAGTTGAGAAGTGTTTCTGTAAAGTCTATATGGGCAGAGTTGTTGCTGACACGGTTACGCTCAGAAGAAAATGCCAAGGAAATGCGTAAATATATGTCTAAAGTTCTTCAGTTAAAAATGTATAGTTTGTCGTAAGAAAAGTTCATTTTCACTTTCATATCAGAATTTTATTTTGCATATGATGAAATCCTCATATCCATGCATAAAGTACAAGGACTCGACAAAAAAAAAAAAAAACTAGAGAAAAGAGATAGTGAAACTTAAAAAACATGTATTTACTTCACCTAATGTAACATAAGGGACCGTTACTTTATTTTATCACAAAACAGCAGCAACTCACAGTGCTTGTTCCTTGTGAGTGTAACAGTGTCTCACCATTATACAAGGCTATTACAACTTACTTATTACATCACGCCACTTAGCGTGATATGTAGTCAGAGCTGTAGAAATGTTTTTTTTTTATCAATTCATTACAAACCCCCACATTGGACAGTAACCACGGGATAAAACAAACCTGATATTTGAGATATATATATATATTTTTTTTTATATACCTACAGAACAATTTATACAAAATAAATATATATAATGCGTGATATTTTGATATTTATATCATCCATGTAAATATGAAAAACATACATGGCATTGTATATTTATTTTACCACCGGTATTGGAAAAAAAAAATGATAAAAGTGTTAGTAAAAGACACAAAGTGCACCCCTTGTTTGATTATATCCACCGCTGGGAAGGTCTTGCTAGCACACTGTGGCGTGTGTGTGTTGTTGGTGACTGGTTTAAGCAGCCTCACCTGGTCCGAGTCAGACTGATTAGACTCTGGGGCTGCTGGGTGAGGTTGCACACCTGTGGGGCATTGGCCAATCAAGGCCCACAGGTTAAACCATCCACCAACTACCGCTAACATGACTGCACTTGCTGACACCCGCTCAAACCATTTTATCAACTCTGCAATAAAGCGGTTTACTTCACAACTACCTGTGTCCTAGTGTTGGAGGAGCCCAGAACAGCCACTTTAGAGGCATGTAGCAGGGTCGACTGTTACATTTGGCCAAATGTAACAGGTTTGCAAGCACAGCAGGTTGTAAGTTCTGACATGTTAGCGCTCCTCCTGAGTGTGTGTGTGTGTGTGTGTGCTGGTGGCTGGTTTTAACCTGTGGGCCTTGATTGGCCAATGCCCCACAGGTGTGCAGCCTCACCCAGCAGCCCCAGAGTCTAATCAGTCTGACTCAGACCAGGTGAGGCTGCTGAAACCAGTCACCAACCACACACACTATCCACACGTACTTTATTTCCTGTGGCGCGTGGCAACTCTTCATAGACACCGTAATTAAATGTGGCAACTCGTTAAAAAGACTCTTCACAACACAACCGCGCGTACGAGCACATCCGTGGCTCAGACCGAGTCCACTTTGACCTGGTTGTTGTTGGTGATGAGCGGCGACGGCTTGCTCTTCAGTCGCTCCGCCGCGTCATTGGAGCTGTCCTGGATGAAGATGCGCGCTGTGCACACGGACACCACGATCCGCTTGTACTCGCGCCGGAAATTCTGGTTGAGCACGCCGTACACGATGGCGTTAAGGCAGCTGTTGAAGTAGGCCATGAAGTAGCTGGCCACAAAGAGCCACTCGGGGATCAGCGGCACCACCGCCTCGGGGTTGACGGCCACCGCCAGGCCGATCAGGTTGAGCGGCGCCCAGCACACGGCGAACAGCACGAACACCACGAACATGGTGACAAAGTTCCGGACGTCGTGCGGCGTCAGCTTGGGCCGGTTGTCCGGCTTCACTCGCCGCCTCACCTGTATGACCAGGATCCATATGCGCAGGTAGCAGTACGTGACGATCATGATGGGCAGGATGAAGTGGAAGAACACCACGGCGATGGTGTACGCCGAGCTGGCCGACTGCTCGAAGGTGCACGAGTACACGCGCGGGTCGTACTGCAGCGAGCCCACGAACAGGTTGGGCACGATGGCCACCACCGTCAGCGCCCAGATCAGCAGCACGTAGCACACGGAGTTCTTGTTGCTGTACAGCTTGTCGTACTTGAGGCTGTGGCAGATGTAGCAGTAGCGGTTGATGGCGATGCCCGTGATGTTGAAGATGGAGCCGATGACGCTGACGCCCATGAGGAAGCCGCTGATCTGGCAGTGCACGTAGCCCAGGGTCCAGCCGTCGTGGAAGATGGAGGAGAGCACCAGGGGGTAGGGGTAGATGGCCACCACCAGGTCCGCCACCGCCAGGCTGACCACAAAGATGTTGCCTGCGTGCGTGCGTG
>OMNO01066047.1:0-13135 GCA_900303215.1 Trachyrincus scabrus
CTTATCTTAGACAGACAGTCTAAGATAAGTGTTTTTTTCACTAAATTACTGAATTTTACAACAATTAACCATTGCAACAATTACTACTTCATGAGCTATGTTACATATAGGTGTGTGTGTGTGTGTGTGTGTGTGTGTGTGTGTGTGTGTACCTCTCATGCCATAGTAGGAGAATCGTTCACAGAACTCATTCACGACTATGAAGGCGATGCTGAGTGGGTAATTTGTTCCACACAATTTCTAAAAGACGATAAAAAGGGGAGAGGGATATTAATAATTGGGGAGCGGAGTAGTCAAACGATATAAGGTCACTCGATGTAAAGTTCTGAGCATGTACTATTCAACGCAATTGCAAATTGACAAAGATAACGGCCATAGTGCATTTGGATTAGCCTGCATTAAATTGCCGGTGAACGCACTATTACACATGCAGAGAAGTCCGCTTGCAGTCGTCTTTAATCTAGTAGTGTATCTTGTAGCTATATTGCCTCCTCGGGCTCTCGCTGGAAGCAACTGATTATTTTACGCGTAAAACTCATAGAAGTCAACATAACCCGGGTCAACTTTTGTTACGCGAAAAAAAAAAAAGTCACATGCATTTTGATGAACACATTTAAAGATGAAATGATTCGGTTACCTTCCCCATGTCTATTGCGTTTCCAACAAGTAGTCGTGCAGTTGCAAGTTGTTTGACTTCCAAGTCCGTCCCTTGATCTCTGAATGGAGTTAAACTCAAAACGGGTTCTTATGTAAACGCCTTTAGTTAATATTGCACCGAAACTAGGCTAGGCTATTTCAGACTCAGCTCCCATCTTGGTCGTGTGTAGGCTATTTCGGCGAGCGTGGTAAGAGGGGTGTGAATTGCCATAGAAATGCCTGGTGAACAGTAGCAACTTGGATGCACAATGGGGGGTTTGTTTGGACAACGGGCTCCAAGAGTGAACTAGCTGGCCATGGCGGCCAGGACTGCTCAAGGGTTGTTGTTGTTTTTTTATGTGTTGATGTATCAATCCGTTAAACGTTCAAATGCCACGAGTCCTTTGAGGGAACTGATCGCTCATAGGTATGGAGGATCAATGCACAAAGATCAAAGATCAAGCTCACAATTAGATCAATTATTAAAATATATAGAAATATCCATAATTATGGAACGCTTTCATGGATAACCGTATTTTATTTCATAATACGTTATTTCATATCATTAGCTGTCAATCAAAGCAGAATGTTCCGCAGCTGCTGATTGGTTAATGCTCTCAACAACAACAAAAAACCTCAAGAGTAGTTTGTGGTTTATACGTGGCTTGATGCTAAATGACAAATGGCGTCTGACAACATTAAAGATGCGTTGTTTACATTAGCTGATTCATCAAGTGTAAGTGAACCCTCTGTTTCAGTAGGATCACTAGAACCGCCGTGAGGGGGTCATTTTGACCCCTGGTAATTTTTTTTTGTAAAACTCTCAACCAAACTTTCAGCATCGCCCTTTCATGACTTTTTCTAAATACGTCTTGTTTACACGTGTGTGTGTTCTTAAAATTCCGAAATGGTATAACAAGGTTACAAGCAATTTCGCGACTTAATACGCTGTAAACATGATCCCCACTGTAGCTGAGAGGCCGCAGTTCAACCTTTATCCAGCAGGCGTCGCAAAGGTGCAGGTTTACTATAAGACTAATAATGAAATCTATAGCAGAGTAAACAATTACTAATTTGAAGCAATTGCACTTGGACCAAAATAACTAATATTATTATGAAGTATGTTTTATAGAATATTTATTTAAATTTAGTTACTACTTATTCCCAGTAATGTACATTAATCTCACACAGACGAACCACAATAACCCTTTGCAGGCTATAGGTCTGGTATATTACATGTTTATATAAACATATAAACATGTAACGTATTTGGTATTTTGATATTAAACTACTGCCTTGTAGCCTACCGTAATTGTAACACTTGAATGTCTCACATCAATCGTATATGTGTAGGCTATGAATAAAACAACATTACATTGTTATAAAAAAGCTTTTGTACTTTATTGGGTTTATTGGTAAGCAAAAATAATAGGTCATATTGACGTCTGTGGTTTAGGTATGTCACGTCATTTTTCACTACTTTGCCTTGAGGAAGGTGCGAACAGAGGAAGCAGAGAAGTTTGAAAAAGCTTTCACCAAAGAATCGGACTGACTGTCTAAAATGTAGTATAGTATAGTAAAAAAAATAAAAATAAATACTCCATTGACTATTTGTTATTCATAGTTCTAGCTAGTTTAATCTTGAAATGGTCAATTAACTATTTACTATACTTCAAACTAAATCAAATGCCTGTCAAAAGCTGTCAAAAGTAGACCGCAGATTCTTGCAGCAATGCAGTACAATGCACCATCTAGTGGCATCTTGGGGTACTACAACAAAAACCGGTCAGAGCGGTCGAAATGACTCGGCGGTCAAAGGTAATTCAGTGGTGCCCGGCGCTTCTAGTGTTAAACAATGCGTTTTGGGCTGAGAGTTCGAGTAGAGTTCTAGGAAGGAGGGGGACGTGTTATCCCCATGGTTACGACGACCCATGCCAACTTTGTGGTCCTTTTTTTTTTTAGCTAGCTCTGCTAGTACCGTCGTTGTGTATGAGCGATGTTGTACACTGGCCATCAACCGCTGTCCAGACGGAGCTCCACACATCCACACACACTTTGACTTTACGAAAAGAACACAACTTGAGTTCCGAGCATGGGCTTGGCATATCGTGACGTCACATCGCAATGACCGCCTCCATTTTGGAAGCATAGGAGCATTGGAATGTTAGTTATTGTGTAGGTAATTGTAATTGTTATGCGCTGTTTCTGGCTGTCATCTTTCTGGTCTTATTGTGGCAGAGTCTCTGGTTAAGGATCATGTAATGTGACACAAGGCAGTGTTCACTCGGAAAGTTTATTCAGATACATAAAGAATTTATACAATTTGTACATGATTGGCATGCCTATGGGGTGAGAGAAAGAATGCAGACAGTTGTATTACCACCATGGGCTTGCATCGAGATAAAACAAAAACTGTCTGTGAAGCGAGGATGTTTTCCACAGATAACAGAGTAAACCTTAAAGGCCTCCCAGCACATTTTGGGAATAACTTTTGGAAATTTACCAGCACACAAGGTTAGATGAGGAAAATACATCGTTAATATATGTCACAACTCCCAACAGTAATCATCGTGAAATTATTTGTCATTACGGGAAGACATTGTTGTGTTTGAAACCGCCACAGTGTTTCTCATGCGAGAAGTTTTCATTAGCCTAGGTTACGGTATATTTACGGATTTTACAGTACTACAACTCCCGAGTCCTCTCAATATGGCGGAGTATTGTCAACAAAAACTCCCATGATGCATTCTGATGTACAAGCCCTAAGACACAGCTATGCCGCTCCTGTTGACCATAATGTGACAGGAAAAAGACTGCAATACCATGCTTGAGCACCGGGGAGAGTTACTCGTAAAAAACAGCATATTCTGCAATAATTAAGAAAAGAAGGGTATTGATTACACACACACACACACACACACACACTTTGCCTTTGATCCAACATTAAGAACATTTTATGATATGAGCATTTATATGCTCAAAGGGGGGGACATGTAATGGAAATGTTCTATGCTCCTCTGGTGTGTTGTGTTATAATAGTGTGACTAGAGTTCTGGTAAAAAACTGCATGTTTGAGTAAATGAATCTAGCACATTTTGTTTTGTTAACAGCCTGTCCCAGACTCTTTTGTATTATTATTATTATTGTATAAAACTTTTGTGTTGCTTGCAATCGGGGCTCATTCTCTCGGGTTGGCGAAGCCCTGTGTGGTGAAACATCCAGCTAGACTGAGTCTGTGTATATATATCGTATCTGCTTTCATAAACTTCTCGTAAAGACAGTTCGGTTGTTAAAACAATTTATTACAAAGTATAGATTTCCATCACAAGTGCTAGACAGTGTAGAATGCATGGGGTGAACAGAGCCAAATGCTATAAAATGAGAATCTCTGTCTATTTCAGCTGTGAAAGTTGAATGTTATATGAAATATCAAATGTAACATTATGAAATAGACCATTCGGCAATAATGTAGGCCTATTATGAGATGAAACACGGCTATGGTAAGGTTCTTGTTATTGTGAAATATATTTAATAATGATGTGGAACATATCAGTACATTATTTAACATTAAAACAACACATTTCCATATATAATTATGTATTTGTTTATATACTTATGTATTTTATTTTGAGTGCTTTGGTCCTCCATAGGCCTACATAGGTGGCCTAATGAAGTTCAAAAATATATAGTCCATACACTTAGGCTATATTAAGAAACCATTTTCAATAACGTGATATACGCCATTTAAACAAACCAATCTACGTCTAAATAAAATATTTGATGTTAAGTCAAATTTGAAAATGTTTTACTGTGTATTTAACAACACATTTGTACTCATATTAGGCTACTATTACTCTACTAGTTAGCATTCATATTGGTAGGCTTCTTAATATTGGTAGCCTACCTAATTTAACATATTTTCTATGACAGATTAATGTATAGGCCAAGTCAATATTAGCCTATAGGCTAGGCCTATACTATATATAATATTGTATCATTTTGAATTATCCTCTGGTATGGTATAGGCCCATTTACTACATTATTTCAGCTTTACATATGAAATTGTAGAATTCTGGATGGTCCAGTCACCACGGTGAGATTTTACTCTACAATTTTGAATGAATAGCAACTTAAATCCTCAGATACCTTTCACACACTATAATGAATTTATCTGATGTCTGACCTGACACACAAATGTTTTATTCTATAAGTTTGTGGATGAAACCAGCATAGTCTCGTTCTGGGTGGTCCAGTATTAGAGCAAATTAACTTGAGATTATAGGCCTACTGGCTTATACACAAACCTATGAAGGAAATGTTTCCATGTAAGGGAAACCTTACATGGAAAGTAATAATGTGTGATACTCATAGGTGAATATGATGGCTCAGTTAACTTAGGCCTATATAGTTAACTGTTCGTCAATTCACTCTTTTTTTACCATTTGTTTCCATCAATTGTTTTTATAGCCATTGGGTGCTGAAGTTAAAGCAATGAATACATTTTTCTGTGTCGTAATTCTTTGTTTGTGCTCCTCCTGGCTCCTCCCCCTACACCTTCCTGTCAATAAACTGCAGGTTGATTGGCTGAGCAGGGGCATGAAGAGTCCTGGTGACTGCCTTGACTGTGCATCCAGAAGGGTCTGGCCTCACCTCAAAATGTTGCATCAACTTATAAAAAAGGTATGGAAAAATAGAGAGAGGATTTAATACAGTCAAAGGACAGAGTTACTGCGGTAACAGATGTATTATAACAAATATTATCACAAATATGTTACATCATTAATAGTTCAATCTTATATGATAAAAACAAAAACTTTGCTACAGCATTTCCTATCAAATTATATTAAACATGTAATTTTTACTTATATCCGTCATGAAAGCAAAAGCAAGTTGGTAATTGGCGGCCAATTACACCGTATATTTATATAGTTTATCATGAAAACATTGTTTCTTAAAAAAGTTATATCCCTATATAATTGAATGCTAATGTTGATTCTGTATTTATCTTCCAACCAGGAGTAGTGCACTAACACACAAGCAAAATAAGTGGTGGTGTGTGTAAGTGTGTGTCTCTGAACGCCTCTCACCCTGGACATCAACAGGTACATCTCCAGTTCGGCCAGCCTCCGACCCAGGCAGGCCCGGATCCCGAAGCCGAACGGGACCGACCCGAACGGATGGTTGTTGGACTGTGGGTTGTTTGCCCGGAGCCAGCGTGAGGGCCGAAAGGCGTGGGGCTCGGGGAAGACCTTCTCATCGTAGGACACGGCGTAGTGACACAGGTGGAACAGGGTCTGAGCACAGAGGGGAAAACAGGGCCGGGACAGTTGACATTAGCGATAGCAGTCACACTTGACATGATCACATTTGTCTATTGGGTTATTGGACAAAGCTTTTTTTTTTTCCTGCTATGTTTTCTGGTTAATTTATGATAGACTAGTTGAGGAGGTTCCCATATGTTTATTTGTACGACACGTTATCTTCACATTGTAAAGATCACCAGATTTCACTGAATCAGTGATTTTTGGTGGACTACACTCAGAATCAACATTCATGCAGACAGACAGTAGACCTACGGTGTACTGTGGGTGTCTACACATAATTATAATTCACCTTTTCCCACTGCACTCTCGGGTGTTAGTAAGACAGCTGTAAGTAAAGGAGAGCATGGTGACCTAATTAGCAGCATGACTGATTTAAACTTGATGTGAACGAACTCGTGAGATTCAATTCAATTCATTTTTCCTCATGATTGCAAACCAAAATGATCTTTGCATTGCAATACAAAAATTGCTCATTCCAACCGCCAAGAAATCTTTCCACTGTATATTCGTTATAATAATGTACAATATTATTATCTGCACTTGCTGATAAATTGATCAACAGTTCAATAATAATCTATTAGCAACACTAATGAGATAAAAGGTATCTTTAGTATTACGGAACTATTAATTTCACCCATTGAGTTCAATCATTTGAACGGCTGTAATGTTATGACGCTTTTGAGGTAGTTGACTCGTCCTGAACTTTTGCACCACCTGGTGGTCATGTGGAAGTTTGTCCACTTTGCAGTTTGTATCTCTGCAGTATTCTTAATTATAATTGATTTGATCTGTTACATATTTAGCTAATTTAGCTTGTAATGTGCATATCTGATAGGAATGTAAGGTGGCAGTGTTACCTTTTTGGGGAAGAGGTAACCTCCGACCATGATCTCCTTTTCAACGATGAGGCGGGCGTTCCCTGGTACCACTGGGTATAGTCTGGTGATGAGAAAACAGAATACAATAAGGAAAACTCCTTCTTTAGCCTGTATTAGCATCAACGCTAACATCTGTGAGTCAGAACAGAGTCCAGAGTTCCACAGAGGCTCATTGTGGTTATCAAACTAGTTACAAGAACACTTCCTATATTCCTATTAAGAACAATCATTAGCTGTAGCAGTTCGTCCTGCCACATGCCATCTACTATGGCTTTCCCAGGGCTTCTCCCACAGCAGGACACAGGCAGTTGATGAGGAAACCGGTTTATTGTAGTTTGTGGTAGTCTGAACAACAGAGCAGGTGGTACATGCTGGAGCTCCCTCCCGAGTGTGTGTGCTGGTGGCTGGTTTAACCTGTGGGCCTGATTAGCCAATGCCCCACAGGTGTGCAGCCTCACCCAGTCCCAGAGTCTAATTAGTCTAACTCTGACCAGGTGAGGCTGCTTAAACCAGCCACCAACAACACACACTCCACATTAGCATTTTATTATTTTGTCATTTAGGAGACACTTTTATCCAAAGCGACTTCAAACAGCCATTAAGAAGCACATAGTGGCTTATTATCTGGAAAGGCATCTTGCTGAAGGATTGAGGATCGAACCCAGAAATGTTTGGGAGTCACCCTAATCCCCCCTACACGTCTCATCACACCCTAACCCTGCCCCAATCATATTCAGATTATCATGATGTTTCTACTGTCGCCATTTCTATCATGAGTACAGGAAAGGGAAGAGTGATTGAGTGATGTTACATTAGTACAATGTTATGTTAAACACAGCCTCAAACTAAATCCCCAAATTACAAAGATGCATATTTATATTAAAGAAAAGCTGAAGTCCAGATTCACTGCACTTCCACTTTGAGAAATCCAGTCAACACTTTTTAAAGAAACATTATTATAATTATGAAATAAGAGTTAGCCAAGAGGTGGCGCCATAGGACCCATTCCAGTTATAAGAACCTTAGAGTTACAGTTAATGCGCATTTCTACTCAATCGGATCTCACTGGCGGAGAAGGGAGAATCTCAAACCGTAAAGTCTCTCTTATGACAGCCTTGAGATAGGGCATTTTCGCGATGTCATCACTTGTGGGGACTCTGCCTCTGGGGCACACGCTGATCACCTCCTGGTACAACCGCTCCTGGGCCTCTGGGTCTCTTGCCAGCAGATACAGAGCCCACGCCATGGTGTTGGATGTCTGCAACAGAGTGGCCCCCAACAGCGTCACTTCAACATCAATAAAAAAAATACGGTTACAAATAATTGAGTTGGTAAGGTTGTTAAGGTTGTTAATATTACTAAGCATTATAACAGCAGAATTATAAGAGCATAACCTAATCTGATCACACATTTGGTGCTGTTGCCAGAGAAGTTGCAACATAGCCAACAGCCCTTTATAATTGGAGAGTATTTGCATGAATCCCAGAATACATTTCACTGTTTTAGCATAGTATTGAAACTGTGGAATAATATGATAATATCATGGCAAGAATTATATAATATATGGCAATATAATATGTTTAATTTAGCAACGGATGATTTGATTTATTGTCATCATTAAGGCGTGTTCACTTGAGACGCAGTCCGACACTGGAATACCATAACACCATTGCACCACTGCATTCTCCTGCAGTTCCGTTATAACATTTAATCCGTGAGACAAGAACTACTATTTAAAAATGAACGATGCCCGAAGCCTGAAAAAGTTACTATTTGGGAAGCCGAGCTGTAAGCCTGTATGTTATTGGACCGGATGCATTTGGTGACCACTTACTCCTTGCTTATTCCCTGCGATAACTCTGAAAAACTGCCATCTTCACCCGAGATAATTCCTTCATATACCCTACCGTGTCGACTCCAGCCACTAGGAGCTCAGTGATGCTGGCCAGGATCTCCTCCAGGTTCATCTGGTCACTGAGCAGCAGGTGGGTGAGGTACTCTCCCTCCACGGGCTGACCCAGACGCATCTTCTCCTGGATGTCCTCCATCTTTTGCTGCACCAGTTTTTCGGCTATAGGGGAGGGAATTCAAACTAAATAAGAGGGGTCAAGGTTAAGAAATTTTTTTTAGTACAAATGATTTTGTTTGAGGTGGTAGAATGTGGCAGAATTACTATTCTGTCACTTTCACATCACTTTTTTTGAGATACAAACCCTTATCATTAATGATAAGGTAGGGTTTAGGCATTTTGCTCAGGGATGCTTAAAATTAGAAATTGGGGTTCGAACCCAGATCTTTTCAGCTGGGAGTCAAACACAATCACAAGCCCCAGTCCAATCCACTATTGACTCTCTATACCAACAGCCAGTCCTAGTATCAGCAGGGGCAAACCCTGAGTGTGAATCAAACGTTACTATTGTTGTTACATACACAGATTCTATTTTTTAATCTATTTTTTCCTTTTTTCTTCAATTACTGCTGTCTGCTGTCGGGGCCAGCACATAATGTTTTTCACTCACTGCTCTATGTTGTAAAATGTAAACTGTGATGTGACCAATAAACTTGAAACTTGAAACTTGAAACCATTCACTGTGACGCACAACCAAGTCGTCTTTCTACAGATCAACGCACAGCGGCAACAGGTGAGGTGGAACCGGGGGGGGCGCCAGGATCTTAAGAGTACTCCTCCTCCTGTTCTGTTTATATTGGAACACAATGTTCCATCTCAGTCACCAAAAGGTTACACCTTGTGTCGAAGTGAAAATGGAAAAAGACTTGCCGACTTTAAAGATGTGGTCCCAGACCACAACAAATTGTTTCCAGGTGGGAGTGTAGGGCCAAAGGAACTTGGGCAATAGGAGGACAGTCATGGAGAGACGAAACATCTCCCCCACAGAGAAGATAAACTTTTGAGTCTCCTCAGGAAACACTTCGTTCAGACAGCCCATCCGGGTCTCGAATAGCACCGAGCAGATCCCTGCAATGGAGACAAAACACAAGATCAGTTGTAACGTTTCCCAACACGTAGTCATAGCAACCGTTTTTACAGATGGATGCAAGTATTACTATGAGACACACACCCACACAACCAATGAAATAAAAAATGCATAGAAGTGGAATGGGACTCCACAGCAGATGTGGAAAGCTTGAAATGAAAAGCTTCCATAGTACTTAGAAATAACTGGGGAGACTAGAAACTAGAGAAACACACACAGTTTGAACGAGATGACCTTTCGAGCAGTGTTTTTGTTTTTGAAACTGAGTCATAATAATAATAATATCTCTGATGAGAGAAGACAGGAATCCAACAAAACTCCCTCAAAATGAAAGTAATACTTCACCACTACAGTACAATAC
The DNA here is from genome assembly GCA_900303215.1 of Trachyrincus scabrus. NCBI lineage: Eukaryota > Metazoa > Chordata > Actinopteri > Gadiformes > Macrouridae > Trachyrincus > Trachyrincus scabrus. The sequence continues at coordinate 10,196 of OMNO01066047.1, forward strand.
AAGACAGTACAAGACACACGGCAACATTGTGTTCTGCATTCTTCATCACAGGCCAAGAACAGCCACAAATAAAAGCCACTGAAACGATGTGTGCCTTACGGGTCAGAATGGAGGTGATGCTGGTCTGATAGGTTGGGAATCCAATTATGCTCAGCGAGTGATTTTTAAAAGCCTATTTCTATTTACTACTGTTAGCATGTTTATGTATATTCATGTATAGGTAATTTGTCATTTGTTACTGTTTGTAAGTTTATCAAATAAATAAATGTTTAATACAATAAAACAGATGGATCTATAAAGAAGAACTGGCTCAGCAATACTCTGACGGAGGACGGAGGTGTGGTTGGACAGACAGGTTTTCCACTTTTTACGGACGGCAGTGAAGTCTCTGTTGCCAGCGTTTTTGTGGGCATGCGAGTGAGGAGCTGCCTGAGAGAGCTGACCTTCAAAAGCAAACTTGTAGAGCTCTTCGGTGAGGTTGTGCACCATGACGCCCTGGCCCTTGTTCTCCCTCAGCCAGGTGGCCATGTGCAGGAAGTCTGTCACTACCGCATTGATGGTGTTGGCGTACAGCGACACGTGCACCGGCTTGAGCAAGCGTGGGTTGAGAATGCTGCGTATGTGCAGCCAACTGGCTCCGTTTCTGTGAGAGGACATCAGAAAGAACAGGACCACTTGAATTGATTGATTGATTGATTGAAAGGGACCATTGTCAACGATTGGTGATGATCTAGCAGTTTTTTCCTGAAAATTCAGAATATTGAACTCTGTAACAATGGTGTTTATGGAGTCAGAAAATACATACATACTAAATCTGGGAAGCTTTCTTGCGAAAGTTGTTGTGAAACCATGTGCCACAGACAGCGGGGTGTTGTCAGAACAGGTCTGACAGGACTCAAAGACTATGTTATTATGAATCAAAGGTGTGGGGAAACTTCAGAAAACAAATAGATTGATCTCATTTAAACCAACCTAGTTCAAATAAGTTCAACGAAAAGAAATGAAGAACAATGACCCAAGTGTGCCTCAAGGCTTCACCCACTCTGACAGGGGTCCGTATGCCTTGTTTTTGAGCTCTCGATAGCTCCTCCAGTGGGGCATGTCTGTCCTAATCGGGTGCCGTCCCTCGTGCCGCAGCACATGCTCGATCAGGTCAGCGTTGGCTACGTTCACGATAACCATGGGGCCAAATGTTGACTTCCATAGGGGACCGTAGATCTTGCTGTGTTCGATCTAGGAGCAAACACATTGGTAAGTGGTTAGCTATTGTTGGTTATCAATTGCTGGGTGGGTAGAGGTGGATCATACTACAAATCCAGTACTTTAGTAAAGTTACACATTAACATTCAACTTTTATTGAAAGTTCATGTTTCAGTTTGTGTTTGTGTTTCAGTTAATCAATAAAAGTACCTTCATTCATCATCATGGCCTCATATTTTGACTCGCTCAGTGTCAATTTTTGGTTGACCACGTCAACAAAAAAATCAAAACACAGCAATTTTGAATGAATCGCTGATGAATCAACACATTTGACCCTAAAACTAAAACTAACTTGTCTCAAGATGGTCTAGACCCAGCTCACGTTCCCTATTAGTAGGTGAACAATCCCATGCTTGGTGAATTCTGCTTCACAATGATGGGAAGATTATTGTAGTGGAGTTAACGTATCAAATCCCCCCAATCCAAATCCCCCTTTTGGATTTCTTCCAATCCCTGTGAATGACACATGTTATGTTGTAATGTTGAAGTGAAGAGGGAATCCAGACACCCAGACAGGGCTCTGAGCCCTGTCTGGGTCTCTGCAACAGCAGAGTGCACAAGGGGGACCGAGTCAGAAGAACCATTGTGTTGCCTTACAGCCGATCCAGCAGCACCGGCAGGGCCAGGATTTGACATGGGCAGACCACATGCAAAGACATACAGTGCTTATCCAATCCAATCCAATCCAACTTTATTTATAAAGCACATTTAAAACAACACAGTTGACCAAAGTGCTGTACAATCAATCAATCGTAAAAATCTTAAAACACAATAAAACACAAGGACCAGTTTAAGAGACAGAATGACAGTAATATAAAAGCAACAAGACCAAACAAAAAGAAAAAAATGCAACTCTCACACTGAGTTAAAAGCCAAGGAGTACAAATGTGTTTTGAGGCGAGATTTAAAAACAGACAATGTAGGGGCCAGCCTAACCTGTAGAGGCAGCTCGTTCCAGAGTCTGGGGGCTACAACTGAAAAATCGCGATATCCTCTGAGCGGAGCTTTGATGCCATAGTGAGCCTACCCTGGGTTTATCAAGGTAAAAAAAGATATATATATACCATGACCAAAAACGAAATGAACCGACTTACCTGACATACCTGAAACGTTACACCCCTAGTATCTACAGATTAACTGGAAAACATTTCTTATCACTTTGACTATGCACACTTGATGCAAACAACACTAAAACAAACCTAATTTGAATACAATTATGGATTTCGGTGACATGGGACTTTAACCTTAATATCATATACTGTCGGGCTCAGATATTGGTATTTCAGATCATAAGCTAGTCATGTGTTCCATTTACACTCCGCTAGCCAATGGGGATGTAACGATACCAAAAACTCACGGTACGATATTTATCACAATATTAGAAAATGAAGAAAAATTATGACTTGAAAATGTCCTTTATTAAATGATAAATCAGCATAATAAATCTCACATGAGTGAACATGAGTGTTTTTTAGTATGTCCTACGCTACTACCTACCTACCTAGTAGGCTAGGCAGGCATTTATTTTAAAGTGCCAAAAACATGTTCAAGTTAGTTAGTCAGTCACAGACTGGAACAGGAACATCCAGTGTTTTTTACCTACTACCATTGCACAGAAAGTAGGCATTTTCTTAGTGCCACTGCATCTCACATATCAAATAACAAACAAGGAAATGAAAT
>OMNO01066048.1:0-17854 GCA_900303215.1 Trachyrincus scabrus
TGAAAGTGCAATATGTATAATACAATTTCTGATAGAATTATTTAGAAAAATTGGCCATTACTTTAGCTGTCAATCTGGCTGCTATTAGTAACCTGCTATTAACCATATGGTTTGTTTTAACCCTTTTATAATTGTGTGTGTGTGTGTGTGTGTGTGTGCAAAATCTAATATTTTATTTTAAATGTTTCATTTTAGCAATGACGTTGATGTACCTGACATACACCTGGGGTAACACTGTGCATCAAGAGAGCAAGAGGAAGAATCCAGCTGACTACGAGAATGACGAATAAAGCTCCTTCAATCCTATATCAAACTTATTCTGTTAATTCCAGATCTGTCTACCCAATAAAGCCACAAATATTTAAAACTGTTTCTTGGAATCTTTGAATTTCATCTATATTTCTGTGTTTATTATTTTATATTTGGTTTAATTACGTTTACTTAACAACTGCACAATTGACAATTTATTATATGTTGGCCTATTCTATATTCTTCCACGATACATGTTTCAGTATATTCCTTTATGTTCTGTGTTGGGTTGATGTGATTTTTGGTTAAAAGGTGCGTGATACAATATGTTAATATAACATAGTTCCTCGCGTGCTTCGTTATACAACGTTCACGAGCTAAGCGGATTGTGCAACAGTCGGGTACCTTTATGTTGAAATCTGCGGCCCGGAAGTCGGACGTGTTTGTGCCGATGGCAAATAGAGAAGAGATTTCCTTTCCAACGCGCTCTGTCCAGTACAACAGCTAACCGGCTTGCCTCTCCGCAGAAGGCAGCTACATGGAACAAGGGTGGGCTAGCCGCTGCTAATTGAGAGAAGCTGTAGCCACTGTCGCGTCTTGCACTTATCACTCGTTATTTCCTTTTCAAATTCTGTACATTCAACCTACGTTTTGTTAAGATGTCTGTTGTTGGATTTGACGTCGGGTACCTGAACTGCTATGTAGCAGTAGCGAGAGCTGGGGGTATTGAAACCGTTGCTAATGAATACAGCGACCGATGTACGCCGTAAGTATTTTTTTTCTCACGTTATTTGGCACTTTGTAAATTATACGTGTTTCAATTTCTTGTCAACTCTTAAGCGAAATGTAATATTGTGGAGCTCCTGAGCGGTGGTAGCGATGCTCGCTAGTTAGCCAGTCACGCTAGCTGCTGCCTCCTGTAAGGCTTCGACCCAGGAAGCAGCACGTGAATCTCCTGCTAATGCTAGCGAGCTCGACGCAGCCTTTGTCACTTGCAAGAAATATCCATCCAGTTGACAAACTACACAGCATCAGGCTGCTCTAATAAAATCTCAACGACATTACATGTTTAATCTCATGTTATTGGTGCCCCCTCTGCCTTTGTTACCCGGAATGTGTGAATGAGCATCCGATAAGAGGAGGCCTGACGCTGTCAAAATGGACTTTGATGGAGGATACATGGGATCCTCCACTGTACCTTGCGACGACACAGGCCTAATTAATTGAACGAATTCGTGTTTACCATTGCGTTGTTTTAATTCACGATCGTTGCTGTCTTTTTCTAGAGCATGCGTTTCTTTTGGACCACGGAATCGGTCGATTGGTGCAGCTGCAAAAAGCCAGGTATATACGGCTATAGGCGGAAGACTGCATCCCTTCCATAGATGACAGACGCTACATCAAGTCTGAAAATATATTAATCTAAATGACTATTATTTATTGCCTAAATACGTTATACAATATATTTTTCTTCTATCTGCATTTGATCAATAGGTGGTTTCAAACTGCAAGAACACGGTCCAAGGATTCAAGAGATTTCATGGACGGGCATTCACGGATCCATTCGTCCATCGTGTCAAGTCCAGTCTGGTTTACGACCTTGCACAAATGCCCACAGGGACCACTGGAATCAAAGTAAGACTACTGTTGTGAGTAGGGCTGCATCAACCCACAAAAAATGTAATCTAATCTAATTTGGATTTTAATCGTTTAAGGAATTTATCAAGTACAAATTTGTTGGTTAATTTTGCAATTAAGTGCAGACGTCCGTAAGGGACTCGGTGAAATTGGTCATTGGTCATGGATCATTATGAAAGGAATAGTTAATTTTTTCTCTGCTGCTTGTCGGATAAAGCAAGCACATTTACGACATTAATTTGGACTCTGGTAACGTGTGTTGGCATTTCCTATCATTTCTGACATTTTATAGACCAAATGATTAATCGAATAAAATAAAAATAAAAATATATAGTTAGATTAATCGACTATGAAAATAATCATCGTTGTGAGCTGATAAAATGTACGTTCCAGATAATGCAAAGTAGATGGTTGTGATCAGTCTATAATATACTTTTTGGGACACCCTGAAAATCTGATGTTTTTTGGGTTTATGCCTCAAACTGTAAAATGTCCTATATCATTGACATGTTAACATCGTTTGTTGGGATATTATTGTGGAGCGATTTGTATTTATTTATTGCATTCTACTGTCACTTGCATTTTCATAAATCAGAATATTGCTGCTGCGCAATGACGGTAGTCAACAGTCACTGTTGAAGGGAATGGATTGTGAGCGGGTGTAGTAAGAATTATCTGAAATGCTGCATTTTTTAAATAATAAATGATAACTGTATTGTGCATTTGTCTGAAGGTGAGGTACATGGAGGAGGAGAAGGTCTTCAGCATTGAGCAAGTCACCGCGATGCTGCTGACCAAGTTGAAGGAGACTGCTGAGAGTGCATTGAAGAAACCTGTGGCTGACTGCGTGGTCTCTGTGAGTACGCGTATCTACAAATCAGCACACGGATGCACGGAAACTGTACATTTTAGTCACTATTGTAATCCTGCTTTAGATGTCACCTACTGGCTATGTTGGTAATGCCGGTGTCATTCTCACTAGGTCCCATGCTACTACACGGATGCAGAGAGAAGGTCGGTCGTAGATGCAGCGCAGATTGCTGGTCTCAATTGCTTGAGGCTCATGAATGAGACCACTGCAGGTATGCACCCCCTTAGTGTGCCGCTCCATGGTGTCATGTACAGGGTTCCCGCGGATCCTTAAAAAGTCTTAAAAGGCATTGAATTCATTAATCTAAAATAAGTCTTAAAACGCTAAGACATGGGAAGTAGGATTTTATCAATTGTTTTTTTCTGACATTGCAATTTAAAATCTATTTTTCAAAATAATTTAGCGAATGCTTCTCACATTAACATCACGCAGATTCGGATAGCGGGACCAACAACACTCCTATTGTTTTCAACATTTGAAGTAGATCGTCTAACCTTTTCACTGGACCAAAAAAGTCATGATTTATGTTACAGTAAACATTTGGGTCCCTAACTCTTAAGTAATTGATGTAGTTTTTTTCTTACATTTTGGTTATTGTAAAGTTGGTCTTAAATTTAATTCCAAGTGACATTAAAAGTCTTAAAGTCTTAAATGTAATTTGCCTTAAGCTGTAGGAACCCTGATGTAACTTTATTGGTACTTCTGCTTCGATTCCATTAGTTTTCAGTTGATAAAAGAAACAGATGTAATTTGACATATTGTTAATTTCCCTACATTATTTCATAGTGGCGCTAGCATATGGCATCTACAAGCAAGACCTTCCTGCCCCAGAGGAGAAGGCCAGGATTGTGGTGTTTGTGGACGTGGGTCATTCTGGATACCAGACCTCTGTGTGTGCCTTCAACAAAGGCAAACTGAAGGTTCGTAGCGCATGGAGAAACCACACCAGTTCTCATCTCCCCGTTACTAGTTAACTCATTGGACCGACCACTTTAACTACGTTCCGCTGTTTCCCCTCATGGCTTCTTAGGTCCTTGCTACAGCCTGTGACCCAGAGTTGGGAGGTAAGGACTTTGATGAGGAGCTCGTCAAGCATTTCTGTGAAGAGTTTGCAAAAAAGTACAAGTTGGATGTGAGGTCCAAGCCCAGGGCTTTGGTCAGGCTCTACCAGGAGTGTGAGAAACTGAAGAGGCTGATGAGCGCTAACTCCTCCGTCCTGCCGCTGAACATCGAGTGTTTCATGAATGACATCGATGTCTCCGGAAAGATGCACAGGTGGGCCAAACATATATATTTAACCATATGTTTTTCTTTCTTTTTAAAATGTTGATGCAATGTCTATAGTATGGTCATTCAAATGGACAAAAAAAACAGGTTTATTGAATCTTAACTTTATTGTTGGTTATACCTCAATGCATTTAAATAGGGTCACGTTGAGATCAGTAGTTGTCATTTACTTGAACTTAAAGTAATATTTACTTTAGGCCCGATTTACACTGCAATGCATGCAAACACACTTTAAAGTATCTACCTCTGCCACCGTAGGGGTGCGTTTGAAGAGATGTGTGCTGATGTTTTGACCAGAGTAGAGGCTCCCCTGCACAGTCTGCTGGAAAATGCTAGTAAGTATTTTGTTTTGTACATGTAATGAGCACATATAACCCAATTATAGTAGTGCAGATTTAACCATATTACCATACACCATATTGTAGTGTGTTTAAGACAGAACTAGGATTATCTGACCATAAAATACAATTTAAATTTGTGTGGGTTAAATTGCATCAAGAAGACCTAACATGGATAGGTTTTGTCTTTCAAATTTCTTGCATGAATAGAAACGTAACTGTTTTCTATTTGGTGATTACATTATGCAACTGAGTATAATAAACCCAGGTGTTAGTAGCTTAAAGGAGTTGCCTGCTGTGGCCCATTAGCAAGTAGTTTTGTCTGCATCTTAGGAATCCTGTATGTTTTTATTCACATATATTCTATAAGTGCATATCAAATGCCCTTGAGAAACCTCACTAAATCCCAACAAGTGTGTCAAAAATCGAAAATGTATATAGTAAAACTGTTCAATTATTTACATATTTCTACGTAAGTGGTAATTAACAGAAAAACAAGCTAAACCGAAACTATGTGTGCTAGAATTGATGAAGTTCCTTGAATTGGTTATTACCATGAATCAAAGTGCCATTTCTTTAGTGTATCATTTTTATTCAACTAACCATTTCAATTATCGTATTGCCCCAATAGAGCTGAAGAAGGAAGACATCTATGCGGTAGAGATAGTGGGCGGAGCTTCCAGGATCCCATCTGTCAAGGAGAGAATTAGCAAGTTCTTTGGGAAGGAACTGAGCACCACCCTGAATGCAGATGAGGCAGTAGCCAGGGGTTGTGCCCTGCAGGTACATCTCACTGTCAGTTGTCAACCTGGTGGGAAACACTTGACTCTGTTTACCACCATAGCTGTTTATTTAAACAAAGGTGCCTATAATCTTGTTCCTGCAGTTATACATATTTGTTTTTACTCTTCAGTAAAATACCGTTTGTCTCCACAGTGTGCAATCCTGTCACCTGCCTTCAAAGTGAGGGAGTTCTCAACTACAGATATAGTCCCGTACCCGGTCTCCTTGAAGTGGAACTCTGCTGCGGAGGAAGGGTTGAGGTAAAGAGGTTTGCTGTGTTTCCTATTCATTGGGTTGTAGGGTTCTTTCAGTAAATAATCCATCAAATGTCGTGTGTGTTCCAGTGATTGCGAGGTATTCCCAAAGAACCATGCAGCACCTTTCTCTAAGGTGTTGACCTTCTACCGGAGAGAGCCCTTCTCTTTGGAGGCGTATTACAACTGTCCTAAAGAGCTTCCCTACCCTGATCCCACTATTGGTAATCCATTCAAAACATTACATCATTACACTCACGTAGCAATATTCTCTACTCAAGCTGGCTGTATGCTTCAAATGAAAACAGTCTGGTGGTGTTGTGTTGTGTCCACAACACCACCAGACTGGTGCCTAATGCTAGCGAGCATTAGGCAGCCCCCCCCCCCCCCAGAGGGAGGAGTTTGCAAAATGTGTTGATAGATGACGGAAAGGATGTTAAAATATAAAAGAAACAATTATGATGAAACAAAAAAGCAAGTAGTGAAGTAAATTTCACTGGTAAGCCATTGTGGACGCCAGTCTGTTGGGGGACGGTGAACATGGCTACATGCCAATTCTGCACCATTTCAGTCTGCCATCTGGTGGAACGCTGTGTGTAAAAACTCCACATTAGCTGCATTGATGGTCACTAATCTGCTTTTGTGACAGTGCCAAGTATACTGAAGCTTCATAGAGAAATACTTTTGGATATAGTTTAAGGCTGTTATTTTTGTTTATTTTTTTCTGCAGGTCAGTTTGTGATCCAGAAGGTGGTCCCTCAGGCGTCCGGGGAGAGTTCCAAGGTCAAAGTCAAGGTGCGGGTGAATATCCACGGCATCTTCAGCGTCTCCAGCGCCTCACTGGTGGAGGTCCAGAAGTCCGATGAGACAGAGGAACCCATGGAGACGGAACAGGCAACTGAAAAAGATGGAGAGGTGAATCATTAAGTTTCTTTTAATTTGCGAAGTAACCAAGTCTGTAAACCTAAACCAAGTCAACCTGTTCCCATTTGAAAATGAGTTTATATGAGTACACCCTAATGGTCTGTTTGGCTTTTTCTAGACCAAAATGCAGACCGATGAGGAGGACCAGAAGACACAGGCAGAAGGACAGAAAGAGCCTGAGAAGAAGAGCACACCCGAGGCTGAAGAGATGGAGGTAACAAGCAGTGGAATACATGGTGTTTATCTGCTGATTGTAAAGCCTTGCAGTCTAGTCTCACATGACAACAAATGGTATGTTTTCATCTTTTTTTTAATTTATCTTTTTCTATTTCTTCAGACGACTCCAGAAGAGGTCAAAACAGAGAAGAAGTCTGACCAACCTCCACAAGCCAAAAAGCCCAAAGTCAAAACTAAAGTGCTGGAGCTTCCTATTGAAAACAGTCCACAGTGGCAGCTGGCAGATGACATGCTCAATCTGTTTGTAGAAAATGAGGTAAAAATGTCTACTGTTCGAGCCCTTTAGCTTTAGCTATACAAGAAAGCTGAACCTGGTGGAAATGGTATGTATTTACACTGCGTTCTGTCCAGGGCAAGATGATCATGCAGGACAAGCTGGAGAAGGAGCGGAACGATGCCAAGAATTATGTTGAGGAGTACGTGTACGACATGAGGGACAAGCTGCACGGACTGTTTGAGAAGTTTGTCAGTGAATCTGTGAGTGAAAACTTGTCTCCGATCAACAATCATATAATCCCATTCGACTTGAAACTGTCATTTCTGTGGGTTGGCTCTTGCTAATTATGTGCCGTTAACGTAATTCTGACCGGAACATAATTTAGGATCGAGATGCCCTGTCAATAAAACTGGAGGATACTGAGAACTGGTTGTATGAAGACGGAGAGGACCAACCCAAGCAGGTTTACATTGACAAACTGTCAGAGTTAAAGGTATGACGATGTACTGTATTTTCTCTGTTGATTTGTCAAGGTATTTTGATTTGGTGACTAACTGAGTTACACTCTACAGAAACTTGGCCTGCCCATCCAGGAGAGGCACCTGGAAGCTGAAGAAAGACCTAAAGCATTTGAGGAGCTGGGGAAACAGATCCAGCTATACATGAAGGCTGTGGAGGCGTACAAAACCAAGGTGCAAATGATGTCTGACTTTCAATGCATACTAAATAATGACTTACGATGGCATCATTGGTAGTCTATATTTCACAAAGATTTAAATATCTTCATTGACACTTTTTGACGTTGTCATCGATATTGTCCATCATTATTTGCCCTGTTTCACTTCCACACTCCAGGAAGAGCAATACGACCATTTAGAGGAGGCGGATGTCAACAAAGTGGACAAGCTGGCCAGCGAGGCCATGGTCTGGATGAACAGTGCTATGAACCAGCAGAGCAAACAGACCCTCACAGAGGACCCTTCTGTCAAAGTCAAAGAGATTCAGGCAAAAACAAGGGTAAGGGTCGAAAGCATTGAAACACAATAACATTGTATTAACTAAATTACTTAGACAGGCTGTCCTACTGTTCTCAATCATATACAAATATCTTCTTAATCATAATAACGCCAAACTTCAAATCTACTTGCTCTGTAAAGGTTTTATTAGCTGGTGCAATGATTGGTATTGGTCCATGTTTAATATGTTTATGTGCACTTGTTCTGGCCCCAGGAGCTTTTCTCCGCTTGTAATCCCATCATGAACAAGCCCAAGCCAAAGGTCGAGCTTCCCAAGGACGACAAGGCAGCAGAGCAGAACGGGCCTGTCAACGGCCAGGAGAAGGCTCCGGGTGACGCTGCAGACACCGGCTCAGCTGAGGACACAGCTAGCGCCTCTACAGAAAACAAGCCTGACATGGACCTCGACTGAACGGGCAGATACACCTGTGCCTCAGTCTGAAGCATGTGTGCACTGTTCTTGACCTATACGTGATTCACAAATTCTCTATAGATGACCAGATGAAGATAAAATCTTAGTCAATCAAAAAAAAGGTTTCACACATTTAAGCAGCCACTATGTAATACTAATGAATAAAAGGTCGAAACGGATTGATAATGTTTCAGATTGAGATACATTGTGTGTCTCTGTGTGTGTGTGCGTGCGCGCGCGTGTGTGTCAGTGTGTCATGATGCCCACCGCAGTCCAAACAGGCAGTACCCAGCACATTGATCCAAGCTTCTAAAGGCATCTTTCTGCTGCCATAGCATGTCCTTTCCTGTTCGCTGGAATAAATGAAATCCAACTGCAATAAGCCTGTTGATTGACAATGAGTGCTCTACACATAATGGTGTTTATTTCTGTTGTGTGACCTATAAGTGTTCTAGTCTGTCACAATATGGTTTTAATAAAGTGTTTTGAAAATCATGCATGTTTTTGTTTAATGACTGGTTACTTTTTTTTTTCTTCAGTTTATTCGTAGTCTTTTAAAGAACTACAACATAAGTACAAAACGCACAGTTTTTATTTCGATTTCGATTAAATGCACCCATAATAAAAACAGGAAATGGAACTGATTCATTGGTTGGTGGATTTCAGCTCCGTCAGCATCTAGCAAAGGTTAACAGTCTTATGATCTGAAGTTGCTCCGAGCATACAACCGACACAGTGTTTACAATAGCGATACGACGATACGATACGCACGATATCTCGCCGCGTATCGTATAATTTGAGTGGTTTGTTTAACGCGTTCTTTTGTTTCAAACAGTTTAGTTTAGTCAGTCGAGATCAACGCGCCGAGCTTCCTGTTGATGTGTTCCGAGTCCAAAGACCGCTTTATACGAGCCTTCATATCGGATGTTCTACACACTGAGTGGTCGAGTGTACAAGCAGGCTACTACCAGTATCTGTGTGATTAGGAAGAAGCCTCGTTGCTCTCGTTTTGAAGGACAATGAAACTCATTATTCTTGACGAATATGATCAGGTTAGTGAGTGGGCTGCAAAATACATAAGAAACAAGATTTTGCTCTTCAACCCAGGTCCGGACAGACATTTCACATTGGGACTTCCAACTGGTAAGCGGAGCACAGAACAAGCTGTCGCATGTGACGACGAGGACAGAGCCGCAGGTTTAGTGGAGCATAATAATGGAGCTTGTTTGATTTTCCTCACTCCTCAGGTGGGACACCACTTGGTTGCTACAAGAAACTGATCGAGTTCTACAAGAATGGAGAAGTCTCATTCCAGTATGTCAAAACGTTTAACATGGATGAATATGTTGGTAAGTATAGCCTAGTGGTTAATGGTGCATATTTCCTTTGATTTGTTGTGCAAACTGATCTAATTGAAAATGTTCTGAAATTGCCAAGGTCTTCCTAGAGATCACCCGGAAAGCTACCATTCCTTCATGTGGAATAACTTCTTCAAGTACATTGACATAAGAGCAGAAAATGTCCACATTCTGGATGGCAATGCTGCAGATCTTGAGGCAGAGTGCCAGACCTTCGAGAAGAAGATACAAGACGCTGGGGGAATCAAACTCTTTGTTGGAGGTGAGAAGAATGTCAGAATTTTGGAACATATGTAGCCAACCAGCTTTATTGTTATTTTAAACTACTTGTATAACATTGTTAAAGTCTATCATTCCCCGCTGAGAATCACTTTTCTCCCTTTTTTCAGGTATTGGACCCGATGGTCACATTGCCTTCAATGAGCCCGGTTCTAGCCTGGTTTCGAGGACCAGAGTGAAAACCCTGGCGATGGACACCATCCAGGCTAACGCTCGATTCTTTGATGGGGATCTCTCAAAGGTGCCGACGATGGCCCTGACAGTGGGAGTAGGCACTGTGATGGATGCAAAGGAGGTTGGACGTCTACTTTTCACCTATTTGACGTTTTTTATGTGTTGCGTTGCGATTCTTTGTGTGTAGACTGCAACCTACATTGTGTGCAAACTGCCTAATCTCAAATTTTGCTTTACATTTTCTGTTCAGGTCATGATTCTCATTACTGGCGGACACAAGGCATTTGCTTTGTACAAAGCTATAGAGGAGGGGGTTAACCACATGTGGACAGTATCTGCATTCCAACAGCACCCACAGACAGTTTTTGTGTGTGACGAAGATGCCACTCTGGAACTGAGGGTCAAAACTGTAAAGTACTTTAAAGGTAACATTGAATTTCCATATATATATATATAGAGTTACTCTACAGCAGGCTATATTTTTATGACTGGTCTAAATGTATCGTGACAGTGGGCATATGTCATTTGTTCACAAACTCAAATAAACTCAGGCAATTAAGTGCTGCATCAATACATACAAAGAAAATAACAGACATTGGGGGTGCAGGTCTCAAATCATTTCGTCATTAATTTTAAATGTAGTTTACAAAATGTCTTAAAAAAACTAAAACCTGAACTAAATGTACTTGTGTGTTCATGTATTTAGGGATGATGCACGTGCACAACAAGCTGGTGGATCCACTTCCTGTTACCCTGAAGAGACCCTGAAGAGAAACAGAAGTTTTACTTTGGGCCAAGGCCTATTTCAAATGTACTGTGGTTTACACTCCATTCCTCCCTTATCCATTCATATCATACGGCAGAATCATTTTCCTGTTGTAAAGCAGGCTTTTCTTTACATATTTTTATGAGCAGAGCATTCTGTTTCTCTAAAGCAGATTTTTTTATAATACTTGAAACATAGGTTGTTCAATAGAAATCACACTAAACATGGCTGGAATGGCATTTTAACAAAATAAAAGCATTGAATCAACATCTGCCTGTCATTATTGTGTATGGGCTGGCTGTTTGTTCACGAGGAGGGTCCTCCAGTCGGGCCGTGCGTGTCACGTGACCTAGCTGTCAGCAGTGGGTTGTGTGAAGATGGCCGACTTATGCTAGCTATCTAAATCTTTGCTACATCGTCCGCCAGGATACTTTTACACATCACATACGTGTCGTGGACATTTTCCACGGTTACTATCTAATCGTTAAGAATGGCGGAACAAAACAGCAACGTGAGGTATCAAGAGGTAGGCGTTTTGTTTGTTATTCACCGATGACAACACATATCTGGCTAAGTTAGCGTCAGGTTAACAGTGGAAAACTGAACCGGACGAATTGTTTACGGGTGGGCCCAGAGTTGGCCTTTACACGTGTTTATAAGGAAGCTGTTTTCTAATTCGTTTTGTTTAATCGAACCAGCTAGTGAAATATTTTGGCGACTCTGTTGATTTAGCGTCGGATGTGATGAACTAGCCGTCACGTATTGAACGTGTCTGTAGTGACTATATGACACCCATGATGTAATGTCACCCCGAGCTGCCACACTGGGCAGGTAACGATGTGACTACAGGCGTGTATTCTGGATGTATCAAAGCCAAAGGTTGATATTGCGACGTTCCGCCTTATCTGATTACTATTTGGCATATCTTTACTCGATTTGTGTTTCAACATGTACGTAATCTTCTGTTGAGTGTTGAGTCAGACTTGAGATTTCCCCATGGAGAAATACCCCTCACCACATGTATCTTGAGTTAATACTCATCACCACATGTATCTTGAGTTAATACCCCTCACCACATGTATCTGGAGTTAATACCCCATCACCACATGTATCTGGAGTTAATACCCCTCACCACATGTATCTGGAGTTAATACCCCTCACCACATGTATCTTGAGTTAATACCCATCACCACATGTATCTTGAGTTAATACCCCTCACCACATGTATCTTGCACATACTAAGGCCTATTTTGTTTAAACTTTACAATACGTTTCAGTCATCGCAAAGTATCTACTACTATTATTATTCTGATTATTATTTTTGACTTGCTAACTATAGCTTTCCCATTGTATGTTGTATTTGAAGTCAGGTGTGCCACTGTTTGATTGTTATCACACCATGTTTTTGTCAGCTGGTAAATGAAGACGAGCCAGCCCAGGCCTCCCCAGAGGCCCCCGCCCAGGATGCCCCCCCACCCTACAGCAGCGTCGCTGCAGCCAATGCAGGTAAGAACAAGCCTCCTGAGTCCTCTCACTATCCGGTGACTCAGAACTGTAATGCTCTTAATTGGTAGTCTGTTTTCCAAAGCCCTAAATTACATTGCAACATTTGTTCCATCATTCCAAGTTTTTCTGTGACCCCAAATACTTAAGCTTTAGCAATAGACAAATGGGGCAGAGTTATTTTATTGTTTTTAACTGAACACTGATTAATGAGGCCTACATTCATAAATGTTTATATATATATATATATACTGTTAGTTTCATCTGGACATGACCTGCATTTATTTTTGGCCTCCCCAGCCTTCTTTGACTACAAAGATGATGGAGGAAGCTTCCCGAATCCCCCATCTTACAACGTAGCCACCACACTGCCCTCCTACGATGAAGCAGAGAGAACCAAAGTGGAGGCTGCAATCCCATTGGTCGCTGGCAGAGTGACGGTACCCTGGCCTCCTATTTAAACAACACTATGAGCTTTTCCTCTTGGTTATACATATAATCTATCAGTTAATGGAGGGCATGCTGGTGCAACAAATGCTAATTATTATTATTGTCGCGGTACATTATTATTTTGAAAGTTAATAATAATATTCTAATATTAATAATATAATATTAATATAATATAATATTAATAATAATATTAATAATATAGTGTCTTTCATCAGGGCCCAAGGCGCTTTACATGTGGGAGACAAATAACAAAAAGATGAAGTTGAACAACGATTGTTTTGTGTTTGCTGGTGCAGGAGGAGGACTTTGTGGCCAGGGATGACTTTGAAGATGCAGACCAGCTGCGGATAGGAAACGATGGCATCTTCATGCTCACGTTCTTCAGTAAGAACATCTGTGGCAGTGTTGTTATGCTTGTATACGGTTATAGAGGCCAAGTACATCACAGGAAACCTAGCTTTATAAAGACACCTTGTTTGGAATTTACATATTCTTCTTTTTTTCCTCCTTCAGTGGCATTCCTCTTTAACTGGATTGGCTTCTTCCTGTCGTTCTGCTTGACCACATCGGCAGCGGGCCGATACGGAGCCATCTCTGGATTTGGCCTGTCCCTCATCAAATGGGTTCTCATTGTCAGGGTAGGACACATTAACTGCACTGTAATCTCAGATCCAGCAGTCCTGCCTACTATATTATAGCAGAACTTCTGGGGAGACGGCACAGAGCTTAGCCGGAAACCAAAAACTGAAGTGACTGAGAGATATTCTACAGAGGAAAACTCATTCGCGTGAGTGGATGAAGCTTTCAGAAGGGGATTTTAAGTATATTTCTACAGTGGCCAGTCTCCACGGTTATTTTAAACCTTTAGACACTTTTTTACAGTTTACTACTGCTGGCCGAGTTTGTCAATTACACGCTTACTGCAACATGATTGGTCGAAACAAATATGAAGCGAAAGAAAGTGAAACATCCCGTCCACCCAGATTTGAGCTTGTCTGCCGTCAGACTTTATATAGGAATCTAAAGTCTGATTTGAGACTAGCTTCACTAACATGTAGACCCGCTACCTGTCAGCCCCTTGGAAGAGTTGGTTTGCACACATGTCTGCTGTTGCTGCACTCACTTGGAGACCCAGATTGTTGTGAAATCATTTTGTAACTGTTTATGGGGTCCTTTTTTTTCTTATCTGGATTTGTGTGTTGGCATTATTGTTTGGCATCAAACAAACTGAGTATCTGTTTATGGCTGTCGTCTGACCAGATCGTAATACCTTTTCAGTTTTCCACCTATTTCCCGGGCTACTTTAACGAGCAGTACTGGCTGTGGTGGGTTTTCCTGGCCCTGGGTGAGTTACGTTTCAATAATGCACACATCCTTTATGAAATGTTTACCGTCTAGTACTGCTATAGTACAAAAACATCCCATTGAAACGTGGTTTCTCTTGTGCTTTAGGCTTCATGCTCTTCATCAGAGGGTTTGTAAACTACTCCAGAGTGCGCAAGCTGGCTGACCCCGCCTACGCCACCCTCCCCAGGACACGGGTGCTCTTTATTTATTAGAGGTGATGACATCATCCAATCACAATGTAGTCCCTGATAGCATCTAGCACATCAAGATAACGTGATTACGACGCTGTATCACTCTGTTGCCCAGCTCCAAAATGGTAGCCTTCCATACTCTAACGTTTCTCTTCTCGTTCTCGTAAAACTCTTGATCACACAGAACTTTCCGGAAGAGCTCTCATACCAACTCAATCGACAGTAACAGTGCCAGACCGAAGCCGCTTCTCCACCAGATGAGGCTGGGGTGTAAACAAACTCAACGAAAACAAAACAACAAAAATCCTGAATCCTGACACTTCTTTTTGTTTGAAATATATTGATGGTAATTTGTAACAGTATTAGTCCTTCTATGTAGTCCGTAGTGGCTAATGTTAAGTGCTTTCACATATACATCTTATATTGTTTTGATGGTAGTGTACTGGCATGCATTAGCCCCTTCAAGTCAATAGGGAAGAGTCTTATGTTGGTGATACTTTGGCCCACTGGCATTATGAACTGTCAACACTTGTTTTGAAGACTTGTGATGAGCATGCAGAACGAATTGTAAAGTTCCCCTCATGATAACTTGGTGTGATGATGATTATACTGTGTTTTTATAATGCAACATTCACATAAGAAACAAGGTAGGACCATGGTGTAAATGTCACGGTTGATGTATTATCACACAATTCACTGACCTTTTTTTTTGGGCTTTGAACAACATTGCTATTGAGCCTATAGAGGGCAGTGTTAGCATTTGCTTTAGTAATCACAGTTCTGAAAAGGGAATCCACATTCATGCTAGCAAAGCAATGTTATATTTGATCAAGTTGAGAGTATAATGGCCCAAACACACATGCACTCAAACAGCAGTAACTTTGATTTTCTTCTGCCTATCAAGGCAAATAATTTGTGTAATCCATATGATCTGGTCCTTCTGTGAACATAAAACAACATTAACATGTTCACAAATCTGGCAACCATAAGCATCCAAGCAAGAGCACCAAGAGGCCAAAGTGACACATTATGAACAGGAAGGGAGACGCAGACTTTGAGGGTGGGTGTGAGGGTGTTGTTCTCTTGGCTGAATAGTATAATCTCTGTCCATGTTGCATCTAAAACGTTAATATTTAAGTACATTTAGCATGTGATTCATTGCTATTGGGGCCAGCTGCTCCAGCTGCTTGTTAAGGGATGTTTGAACCTTTCAAAAATCATAACTTTGAAATCTGGCCCAGATTCTGATGCATTTCTGGGTTTAGATTAACTTGGAGAGTAATTATTTCAAGAGAAAATGTATATATTTTTTGTTCCTTTGTGTTTTTTAGCCAGTTGCTTATATATGGTGCAATTTAGAAATTAAGTAGGTGTCAAAACCATGCTAGAATGTTTGCAGGTACACTTTTAGACACATCCCAATAAAACCCAGGGTGTTCTACACGTAATTGTGGACTATATATATATATATATATATATACACACACAACATATGGGTGACTTCATTCATGTTTGTTCTTAATCATATTTGTGAAACACAAGAACGTGCTCATCTTCCATGGTTATCACAATGCATAGGTGTCTCCTTATTGGCTCAAGTGGAGTACTGCTTCAATTATTTTAATAGGGAACCAGGACATGCAGCACTTTTCATTTAGCAGTTCCTCCCATACAATGTTCTATATCTATGGAAGTGTAGGACCATGAGAATGAAAAAACCTGCTTGTTTGTGTATTGCTGCTTTGGGTTTTATTGTTATGAGATGTTTTAAAATATTAATAAAAAGCTTCATGTCACCTGCATGTCTTAATGTTGTCTGGTGTTTATTAGACGGACGACTTCCCAGGTCAGGTTGCGTGTACCAAGAGCACTTGATGGTCACATGCTATGAACGATATGGACACACTTGTAATGTGGTCAATAACCTCTCGAATCTACAGTGAGTTGTAGTGCATGTAGTTTAATAATATAATTTATTAATATTACAGTAATATGCAGTGAGTGTGGGATTAAATAAAAAAGCAGCCATAATTACATTCATGAGGATCACGCTGGTTCTTTCAGCAGAAAACAATGACACCGTTTTATCATTCTATCATTGCAATGTCACAATAAGAAATATGATCAAAAATAACATTTGCTCTGTTAGTATTTGGGTATGGGCGTGAACAGACACATCCAGTTCAAGGTTATAAATATAGTGGCATCCCAGAGCTTGCGGTACAAGTGCACAAGTTTGAAATGCTCTCATCATACCTACATAGTTTAATAATACTAGTAATAGGAGGTAATTATGCATGTATGTATCATTATTACTGCCCCGTGTCATCCAGCCTTCGCGGGAGGAAAAAGATGGCCTTCTGCCCGATGTGGGTCCTAGGGCCCGGCTTTGGTTTGCCGTTCTTCTTCAGGCCCACGTACCAGCTCCTCTCCTTGTACTTCTGGGGCTGATAGGTGTTGTAGTGGTTCTCTTCCAGGGTCTCCACAAAGTAACATTCATCACTTACTGTGCGCTAAGAGATAAATACAGAGGACAGGAAGGGTGGACATGATTCAGAGAATTGACAAAGCCACACACACACACACACTGGCATGAACACCTGACCCAACAAAATCACATGATCCTACCCACAATCTAATTCTAAATCTGTCTGAAGGTTGCAAACAAATCACATGACTACATTTTAGGATAATATTTATTCAACAAAAAAAATTAAACCAACATTCAAGATTCAAGATTCAAGAAGACTTTATTTATCCCGAGGGAAATTAAGGTGCAACAGTTGAAACAGAGGGGAATAATGTACACTAATATACTTATACTAAATAACAAACAACTAAACTAAACTAAACAACTAAGTATAAACTAAATATAAACTAAATGAAGTCTAAATGTATTGACAGATGAATTTGAACAAATTTACAAATTACAAATTTACAACAATTACAGTGATACGTAGGTATATACAATATACAACAATACGTATAGTGCAATTTAGCAGTAATAAATACTAAATAAATAAGTGACATGTGAAAAGTACAGTGCAAATTGAAATTACAGTGCAAAATTACAGTCGTGAGAGGTCACTGTGTCTCCACTGTCCCTCTCACGACCCGAGGTAGACAAATTAAAGAGTCTGATGGCCACAGGAAGAAAGGACTTCCTGTGGCGTTCTGTGGTACACCTAGGTGGAATGAGTCTGTTGCTGAAGGTGCTTCTGTATTAGGTCAGCACCTGATGGAGAGGGTGAGAGTTGTCCAGGATACTACGCAGCTTGCGCAGCATCCTCCTCTCAGACACCACCAACAAGGAGTCCAGCTGGACCCCCAGGACAGCGCCCGCCTTCCTGACGATCCTGCTGATCTTGTTGGCGTCTGCTGACCTCAACCTGCTTCCCCAGCACACGACACCGAAGAAGATGGCACTGGCTACCACCGACTGGTAGAACATCTTCAGCATGGTGTTACAAACGTTGAAGGACCGGAGCCTCCGCAGGAAGTAGAGTCGGCTCTGGCCCTTCTTGTACACAGCCTCAGTGTTCTTGGCCCAGACCAGTTTG
>OMNO01066058.1:0-14448 GCA_900303215.1 Trachyrincus scabrus
AAAAAGGCTGACAGGATGGTTAGAATGGGTTAGTTGCCCTCAACGGTGACAATCTTTCTTTCGTCTTTCTAGAACCACGGGTCCACGTGTTTGGAAGAACCAGCTGTTGGGTACCTTGGACGTCAGAGAGCCCCTCTCCATCTTCTCAAAACCAAGGGCGAGTGCACAGTCCACCAGTCCTGCAAGAGCAGAGGGAAAACACACTGAAGGAGAAGGAGGAGCTCCTACTTCCCCACTGGCAGGGGTCCGTTCCCCAGTGTCCCACTCCCCAGCCTACCTGTAGGCTCTCACTTGATCGAGCTGATAAACTTGGTTTTTTTTCTCTCAAACTTTTTCTTCAAATGCCTTTTGTCCATTCATTAGTGTTTGGAGCCCAAGCACCGATAAACAATGAACAACACAAAAAACTAAACAACCGTTGGGGTTCTAACTGCAACACAAAATGGCGCCCGGCATGACTTGCCTCCCTGCACCAGCTGGCGGGCCATGAAGAGGGCCGTGGAACCCGTGGAACAGTTGTTGTTGACGTTGGTGATGGGGATGCCCGACAAGCCCAGGCCGTGGTAGATGGCCCTCTGACCGCAGGTGGAGTCCCCTGGGGGGGCAGGGACAGATGGGGAGAAGGGATGTTCATTCATTCAATGTACATGCACAAATTAATTCATTTGTGGATTTTTAGTTTTTGGATGGAGGATTCCGTTTATTTCCAGTCACATCCATGGTTGGTTATTTGTGAATAATGCAAGTAAGGTATTTTCCAATTTTGATTTGAAGTTGTGTGATGAATAGTCATAGAATATAAATAAGCAGGGACCAAAGTTAACACCTGTCACCAGCCAATGGCGGATAGATTGACCTTTTGGCAGGTATGGTCAATCTAGGGTTACATAATACAAGAATTTCTTGGCCGGTAGACTTTACACAAAAAAGTACATTTTGGACCCTGGAAATAAGTAGTCGGAATTTTAGTAATATGAATAATTAAATCACATCGCAAATCAACACATTCCAGTCACTAGTAGAAGCTTACCATAGACATAGCCTACACAGGCCTGCTCAATGGCAGAATATGGTACCCCAGCATCTGCCAGGGCCTTTTGTCCTGGTTAGAACAAAACATATACTTCAGTTTGCACATCAACATCATATGTACTTGTATATAAATGTATATACATAAACGTAATGTGTGAATGATTAAGTATAGTGTGGCAGCGGGCACCTGCTTCCTTGGCCATATCAGGGTAGTCAAAGTCTTCTCTGGATCCCGGCTTCTCGAACTACAAGATAGACACAGAATTATTCCTTTAAGGAGTTTTGGCCGTAGGGTTGTAGTGTAGGCCTAAGATTCCTCCTGCGGTTATTGTGTCAAATGGTAAACATCTAATCTTACTACGCCTACATTACACAAGAATTAAACTGGACTTGGTAAATACCAAGCTCATTCAAATAATGTTGATACCTTTTTATCAACACTATTTGAACAAGCTTGGTTATTTGCAGGAAGGAAGACTTTAACCTTAGAAAAGTGTTACATATATTTTATAATATTTGAGAGATCAGTCGAACTCCTGGTTTTTTTTTACATGCTTAGTTATTAATATTAATGATCGAGGTGAGAACACTTTGTATTTGTGCTTTCCAAAGCATTACCACAGGTGAACATAAAATATAGTGCAAGTAACACACAGGCACAGTACGTGCCTTCAGCAGGAGGACGTGTTTAGTTCAACTGTTTAGCAATATGTGATTTGGTGATGACCCTTAACACAGTTCTGACTTTACAACCATGATCTGTGGACTTAGAAACCTGCGGGGTGATGTCAGGCACAAGTCCACTTTTGAGGTACACATAAATAATCCGTATGAAATATCTACATAAAAGGAAAAAATATATAATAATACTGTCAACTTAAAAACAATTACAATAAAAAGTATCAGTTTATACATTTGCAAGATGTGCAATGCAAACGCAACAGTAAACTTTTAACCAACTATGTTGTTAGCTAAACTGTACTTGCTGCAAACATCCACACATTGCCCTTACCTTTGTCATTCCTACGCCAATGACAAAAACTCTGTTCTTCTTTTGAGGAGCCATGAGCACTCTTCGGAAGGACATTTAAAGGGAGGTTGTGAAGAGGAGCGGTAGGGAGGAGGAGAGGTGCAACAGTGGCGATGACTGGTCGCAGCCCTTCAGCTACCTTTGCTCACACATATCCCACAATGCACTGCCGCCTCCATGTAAACAATGGGCGAACTGGGCAGTATTAGTGCGCAGACAGACTTCCACAGTAAACGTATGCGAAAGATTAGTAAATACCAGCCGGGTAATGATGGCGAATTTCTATTTCGTTTCACTTCATAATTGATCCTGAATCGCATAACATTTTTCAAAAGTTGGCGGGGATTCAGCGGCTGGAACCAGGCTAACTAAATACAATGCAAATATACAAACAAATATTAAAATAACACTGAGATATGTTGCATGTGATTGTATTTATTCAAACTCTGATTCCCATTTATGCAGCTCAGTTGCTTATTTTCACGTTCCAATTTTATTGAGGCAGTTCATTCTGATAAATCCATGACATCCAATCCAATCGTGCCACAAACTTCACGATACCATCTCAGTACTGGAGTCCGGGGTGGCAGAATGCATGCTCAGGAATATTTAGCTTCACTGATCAGCATCCTCAACATTCAGCATCCTCAACGTTGGCATCTTGATCTGGTTGGATGTGCGTTTCAACACTTGGTGAACTGATGTGTGACCTCGTAAACACCCACCGACTCCGCAGCCTCCTCATCGTAGTCCGTCCAGTCCTAATAAGTTTGAAAAAATAACAGATGAGCCACATGACTATACCTAGGAGCTGCCATGCTAAGATCTGTAAGCTATGTACAGTATGCTAAAGTAGGTTAAAGTACAAGTAGAAAAAAGTGTTGCACACTCTGGCTCCTTATGCATTTCTCTTTCATTTGGATGATGTTTCGGCCCTCAGGCCTTCTTCATCAATTTGGCCTACATATCAATTTGAAGATCTGTAAACTATGTACACTAAAGTAGGCCTACACATCAATTTGAAGATGTGTAAACTATGCACAGTACACTAAAGTAGGCCTACATACCAATTAGAAGATCTGTAAACTATGCACAGAACGCTAAAGAAGCCTACATATAGATTTAAAGATCTGTAAACTATGCATACTAAAATAGGCCTACATATTAATATGAAGATCTGTAAACCATGTGTAGGCCTACATATCAATTAGAATATTGCCCTCAAATTCAAGACAGTGGCTCTTTAAATGTACAAAAAAAGAGTATCCACCACCACACTGCATTTACCTTCTCTTGTAGATTAATCTCAGAAAACTTTGTTCGAGACTCTGTTCCTTCTGCAGCAAAACCAGCCTAGCAAGGAGTTTGAAAAAGAAGATTAAATTACAGTAGAATCTCATTACAACTGTCCAGTTTAGGAAGCTAAGGTTATAAGCTGATCTCTGTGTTTAAGCCATGAATCTTGGTGTTGTCAAGAACATGGCATATAGATAATTGTGATAACGTCACTTTGATCTGTGATTTTATCTTAACTCTTAACAGATTTCCGGTTTTATAACAATCAAGGATTTAGCAAAGAATAACGGGAGCATATGATAGTACAGGAACAGCTGAAGGCCTATTTATATTAATTGATAATAACTAAACAAATAATTGATAATAAATTCCAGCAGTGGGTCTCACTTGTGGTTGGAAATCCACTGGTTCCAGACCTCGACACTCAAACTGCACCATGGTCTTAAAGGTCTCACTGTCCTCGGTCTTCAACATCACAGACAAAGAGAGGAGAAAGACACAAGATAATGTTGTGTAATGTTGCTGTCGTGTGCAGCTCAAGCAACACAGCAGCATTATGAATCTCGACATTGTCAAACTCATTACAAAAATCTTTTACAAAAATCTGATCTACATTGAACCAGGTGTATATTCTCAAGTCTGAACACTGATTATGTCTGCCAACTCTGTGCCAATATAAACTCATTATTATGCTCACATGGTGTTCTGTGCCAATACGCCTCTGGTACAGAACAGTCCTCCTTGACAAAAAGGCTAAAACGACCAAGTTCAAATAAATAAGGTGAGTGTTGTGTGGTGACAACTTGGGACTTACATTGTACGCAGTGATCGTGTCCCCGAGAATATCTGTGAACACAAACAGTGATAGATCATACATTTACAACAGCAACCCAACGACAAGAGAAGGTCTTAACAGGCCTACCTATAGAGTTCTCCCTGGAGCAAAGTTTACACTTCTGTACCATGCTGGCACTGCCCCGCCCTCCCTTCAGGGGTGTATTCTCCTAAATAAACAAATACATTACAAGGTTGGTAAACATTTGCCAACTGTTACACACAATGTATTTTATAGAAACCTGTGTAAATATACATATATAATATGACTTACCATAAGGGTTATGTACTGCCATTTATCTGGGATTTCTCCGCAGTTCCCACATTTGAGCTATATGGACAGCAAGTTGACATCCAGGATGTGGGGTGAAAAAACATACATAAAGTACCAAAAGTAAGTAGAAATGGTTCTAAGTTTGCACTGTGAACGTGTAGTATAAAGACATTGTTCGCATGAGAAGCTAGTTGCACGTAATGGCTAACAGTAAGAGCCTTGCTGATGTGTCACATCGTGTATTTAAGCACCGTTAGGTCCAACGGGAGCATAAGTTAATGAGTCAATCCAATCCTACCTTCAGAAACCATCGGAAATCCTCCCCCACTGGCCTTACGTTTGTGACATTCTCCAACGTAGCTTTAAACTGCAATCCAAATTTCTGAAGGAATCAAAACAAGACGCGTGTTTTCAATTCATTCATTGAAAACTATGTTTCTTATTCAATACGCGCAAACTGTCAACATACATACCACCATTTTGAAACCTTGCTAAAAGAAGCGTACGTATTTGCATTGGTGAATAGGCTTTTCCGCAGTATCTAGCGCCCTCGGGTGGCCATAGTTGGTACAATACATTTCATTGTATGGCTAGCACATAATCCGTTGTATGACTAAAACCTCGACCCTTTAAATAACACGAAGTAATTTGACCAAAAAATAGGGTTGCATCAGTTTATTGACCATTAAGCAATACACAAGAGCATCCTTTGTTGTAAATCACAGCTCCTCCAAATCCTCTTTAGTCATTCTCTACAAATTCTTCAAGTAGAAATACTCATTCACTCAGCTATTGCATTAAAAACAAATACAGTACACGGCATAGAAAACAAAAACAGAAGTAGATCTGTTGTGGACACGTACATGCAAACCTGAGGCAAATAAAGCAGATGCTCAATTATAGTATTTTGTGGGTAATGGCCCCAAGTGTGGTACAATTGGTATTGCTGTGAACAGTTTTTGCACCTGACCACCATCTGCACTTAAACTGGCAGTGTGATACCGGGTGTTGGTGTCAACTGTGTCAGAGCTGACAGTTTAATCACAGTAACAAAACCAATATTGGGGATATTACAAAGCACCAATGTATACATCATAAACAGTTTTCATCAATGACCCTGTCAACGTTGGGCTGGCTGTGCTGGCCACACACACACACACACACACATACAGGAGTACCGGTATGAATGGTACAGGTAATTACACACCTCACACACCAGGCCACTCAACTATTGAAAGAAACACACTCCACTGCATTATAGAATACTCCTGCTGGTAATCATCTCAGACTGCAGCCAGACCAGCCGAGAACTTTTCATCAGTCTTCTCCATGTGGAAATAAGCTTTTAATTACCATGCAGTGTGTGTGTGTGGTGGCTGTGTTTTATGCAGACTTCAAAGAAATCACACCCTTGTGTCATAGCACAACACAAAGACAACAAACAGACCGTGAAGTCAAAAAACACAGGACAAGGAATACACGAAAAACTGAGATTGTCAAATAAAAAACAAAAACTGAATTTCAGTTGAGTGCAGTGAAATTCAACAGTCTCTAGACCCACCCTCCCAGAGACCGTTTAAATGCAATAGCGTTTCTCGCCCACGTGGGGGAGCTTCAAGTTTCACCAGACATAATGGGAGGAAAGTGTTACCCTGGTTTTATTTGTCATCTGAATAATAATTCCATAGAGCAGCAGGGTACACCAAAAACAAAATGCAGGATGGTGGGGGCGGAGCCTACATTTGAACAAATGGTCTCCTTGCAAAAAACAAACAAAAAAGAGAGCAAGAGACAAAACATTATTCCCGACAATCTCAATTAAATCCAACAATTACAATAATACCAATGAGTAGTCATCATCATCATCATAATAAAGGCAATTCTTGCAATTATGTTTGCATTTCTTTTGTTCCATTTTTCTCTCTCTCGCTGCCCCTCTTAAATACACTGATGTGGGTAAGTATTTACAGAACTGCCCCTACACACACACACACACACACACACACACACTAACACTCTCACGCGCACACACACCCCTCTGTCCCCCAGGAGAAGAGAGGTGTGATGCAGTCAATGGGGGCGACTGCTCGACTCGGAGGTCCGTCGTTGCCTCGGCGGGGCGTGGCCATTGGTGCAGCCGTTGTGGCGTTTGGTCAGACCGCCGTTCAGAATGTCTTGGATGTGCTGGACGATCAGGTTGATGGCCACTGTGGGAGAGGGAGACAAAACAGCATTTGATGTGATTAATAAGGTTTAGCAGCTTTGGTCAACAATCAATACAAGCAGTTTGTTGTTAGGTTATGTGGTTACACTGATCTCGGTAAAAGCACAACCGAGCCGGTTTATCCCATTGTTGACACAAATAATACGGTTGTGCGGGTGTTCAGCCTTGGTCGACATTAGTTCAAGCAGAAATGGTTTGGTTACACCGGAAAACAGCGATCCATGTAAAGCACAAGGCCGGCGTAATTCTGAATATCCCGTTGCAGACACCCCAAATAAAACCACCCCAAAAACTACAATCTTTGCAGTTTACACGTCTTTCGAGCACTAGTTATTCGGTAGCCAAGACTCCAGGCTTACAATGAAGATGGCTTTGTGATCTGTTTGAACGTGCTTTTGGACAACAATGAAAGGACGCAGCATCCAAGGCAACCCTCCATCTGCCACTAGACAGATGGGTGAAGCCATGTCCCTTTTGGTCTTTTGATTGGAAAAGTCTGCAGTGAGAAAAGCGAATAACAGCAGCCATGTCTTTCTAAAGTTCATATTCACATTGTGGCCAGTAGGGATGGGAGAGAATGGATTTTTAACCATAATTTGCAAGTGAATTAACATTTTTATGAAGTGAATTCAAGTGTGGCATTACCAAGATTGTCTGCTCCTCGTGGAATGATCACATCTGCATACTTCTTGGTCTAAAAAGAAAAAGAAAGAAAACACAGTCCTACATTACAGAGTTAAAACTCTTCACTACCAAGGTAGGAGGAACCAAAGCGTACGACTAAAGAGCACACAAACAAGACAACTCACTGGCAAACAGAATTCCTCGAAGGCCGGTTTTACGAACGTTATGTACTGGGACAGCACTTGCTCAAGGTCCCTGCCACGTTCAGTGATGTCTCTCAACACTGCAAGATAGGCAGATCGCACAGATTAGCAAAATACACACGGGAAAACTAACACCACAACCACGTTTTAATTCCTCCTTTTACCCACGACAGCGTGGGTAAAATAAAAATAAAAATCGCATTAAAAATCAAATTCACACCTCTCCGCGAGAGCCTTGTGTCAGCGTCCGTGTCTACGAACAGCTTCATCTGGAACAGGTCCCGGATATCCTGGGAGTAGAACATCAAGATGCCCTCAAACAGCACCACGTCTGCTGGGTACACTGTGACAAACTCCTCCTTCCTGGAACACACCCACACACATTTAAAAAAATAAGAGACAGTCAGCACATGTCTGGTTCCTGGGAAGAGGAACCAGTCGGGGAGGGTTTTGGCAGCAATAATAAAGTAAATAATGTCGTAATCAAGTTGTGGTGAAGGAGTTGAGACAGCAGCTACTAAGACCTACAGCTACTGTGCCCACCTGGAATGAGTGACAAAGTCATAGACGGGGATCCGGACGGTCTTCCCCTGCATTATCAGCTTGAGTGTGGTCATCACCAGCTCATTGTCAAAGGCATCTGGGGACCGGGAAATGAACCAATGGTTAGTGTGAGACTTTCGTCATTGTGATATGGCATTCCAAAAAACTGCTGTTTTTGGCGTTTGGTCCTATGGCCCCAACTCTGCCAGGTAACTGCTGTTGACGTGTGGGCCGGCTACACGGCCTTAAACATGCGGCAGGGTCACACACGCCATTGGTCACACATGGCCACATAGGGAATCCCTGTCCCGAGTGACAGCTGTTGGGCTTAGTTTCCCAACCTTAAGAGAATAGCTGCCACTGCGAAAGGCCTGCTGACTGCAGGGGGATTCAGCGCAGCTGAGAAAGGAAGCAGGAGTGAGACGGGGGCAAAGAACCACACCAAAAATGGACCAGGTGGGCCCCAGGCCAAAACGTGGCAGGGGGGGGCATTATTGACAACGTGGCTGGCGGTCCAGGACTTTTGAGGAGGGGTACTAAACGAAACTTCCAAATAAGGCCTGGCCTATCACAGCAGCCGCAGCCTTTAAGATCGACTTATTAATTAAGTATGAACGTTTCCAGCCATTCCCTTTCCTTTTGGCAAGGGTGCAAATCGTCTTGATGTTAATATCGCCTGGGTGTAGACATCCGCCTCAAGAGTTCATTTTCAAACTCAACTCTAAAAATAGGACTATAAAGTTGCTTGTACCATTGTGTACCATGGTGGCATCCACCTGGGATGATTTAATTGGGCAAGCCATGTCTAGATTTAGGGTTAAGCCTGTCTTGGCTTGGGTAAAATGTTGCTGCTAATTCTGCTGCTTTGGCACGGTCATAAAAGTTTTTGGATTAATAGGAGGCAAGACAAGTCAATTCCTTTTATACAGCAGCAGCACCTAGACTCTTGCAACAGCAAAATGAGGTCAGGCTCAGATTGTCAGATGCACATATTGAGTGTCTACACTGGCAGACTCAGACAGTTGATAAAGCAAAAGAAAGGAAATGCTTGCAGACGCTTTTAACCGAAACAAGCTGCTGTTTGATTCGGTTAAAAGCGCGCACACACACACGCACGCACACGTCAGGCTACCTGGGTGATCAAAGTTGAACTGCCCTTTCAGAGCCTTGGCCTTCTGCTCTGAGGTGAGCTCCCGGTAGAAGCTGTCCTGGCTGAGGATGGCCACCTGCCGCTGGCGGTGATCGATCTTGTCCTGACCCAGCAGCTCCATGATCTTCTCACACACCGACGACTGCAGAACCACGGGTCCAAGCCGAACGAGAAAAGTGACCAGAGACATTAGAGGCAGCCCGTTTGTTTATATAGAACCATTCAAAACATGACCATTCAGAGAGTGTTACACAGGCAGGCAGGAGATCTGAAACAGGACAAAACCCATGATGCTTGGCAAACGGCGATATACAAATGCTATGCTCTTCATGTCATTGCTTCTCTTCTTCAGCCTTCTCTTCACTGTCCTGTCCATAAATGCCCATGAGATTTTTAAAAAATGCATAAAAAGAGGAACCGAGGCCACACAGGTGAAGATGTGTTACCTGCCAGTGTAGTTGGCACTGGTGGTGGCAGTAATATAAAAACCTGAGTATCTGAATGTGTCCTCAGTGACCCCTCCTCCCCATGCACCCCAGTGGATATCCTGCCAGTGCTGACAGGACACTCTCCAGTAGTCCCTCTATGGGGCTTTTGTGTTCATGAAATGAGCAACAATGAACCTGAGCACCCTCTGTCTAGGGCAGAGGGTGTCAGCTCACCACCACATGCTCACACCCAAGCTTTAGTATGTCAGCCTACAGTATCGTAGTAGTAGTCTCATATGAAGTTAGCTAAGGTCTCAGGATCATAACTTTATTCAAGCATAATTATGTATTGAAAAAAGCTAATCAAATCCAGATGTATTACACTATAGCTAGCTACGCTATTAGACTATCAATTCACAATTGTTTTAGTATTAGTAGTAGTGTTTTGTGTTTTTGTAAAACGTTTTACAAAAAACGTGTAGCCATCATACTTGACATGCTGATGTTGTAGACTACTTGGTACATCCTGTCGACTACCACCTTCCTGTTAACCTTATTTTGTCGCCCGAGGTAGATTTTAAAATAATGCGGCTATCAGCCGAGACAATCTACATCGTCTCGTCCTAAAGACCCCGGTAAAGTGAACCGTTGACCAACATAGCGCCACCGGCTACTGCCAGCGGTGTCATTACGGACGGAACCGCGTGAACCCCTTGTATGGGTCTTTCTTTGAGCATAATATTGGCTGTGCGCCAAGGGCTATGAGAAAATCTGGGTCAAAGTTTCAGGGCGAGGGTAATAATACAAATGGGAAACAAGGGCGTAGGATCTCTCGAGCCAAACTTGTTAAGCACAAGACTTGGGAGGGCGTCAACTTGTAATGTGATGACGAGCCGTGGGGGAAACGATGCGTCGGGAACACCACGCGCGTATCTTTTGGGAATCAGCGCCCCTCCTACCGACGCATTTGTTTGTGTACGTCATAGGATGGGGGCGAGCGGTCGGAAGTGACTTGGTGCGGGTGCTCCATCCACGCTAGTCAGCTTCCCACACGTTAGTTGACCGTTATAAATAGGTATTTAAGCTTTGAATTTTCAAAAAGACAAAGGAATGTATGGGGAAATAATAACCAACGTGTCGTCCAAAAAAGGTCCGAATACAACAGAAATAAACCGTTAGGTTCAGCACGGCGCGCCGCGGGAACAAAAGACCCGGCGAGATTACAACTCGACCCGAGCGGTGCCGGCTTCCTCCGATCACCGTGTTGAGAACATTTTGAAGAACCGCAAAGTACATTAAAAAATCATCCCTTTTCAGGATTTGCCATTCTTGAGGGTCGCCACATTTGGGTTGGGGTGGGGGGTGTTTACAAACAAAGTGCCATGCACAGCGAGCTAACCGGCTAACTGTAGGTAGTAGCAGACGAAATCGGCTTTGTCCCGCGATACCAGATGCTGGGTGTGATGGAATTTGAATAGTAGTCCTAAAAACATGACCCTGACCCGACTCGAGTGGTCCAACAAAAAGTGACCGGCGTATACACAATGACCACAAGAGGCCAAGACAAAAAATGAGCACATAAACATTTGGGAAATGTTAGAATTGAATTGTTGCGAGAGGAGTAGTTGGAAGGCTGATCGGACGGTAGCGCTGCGGAGCCGCACACACGATTCGGTTAACGTGGAGGTTGAGCCACGCGGTCAAAGAGCTCACCACTAGTCGCTGGTCTCCGACCCTTTAAACTCAACATACACAATGACAGTTGGTAATATTTGAAAAAAGAGATGGCTATAGTCCAGACCTTGCCGCTGGCAGTGCCTCCAGACACACCGATAAGGAAAGGTTGTCGAACGGCATTATTGTTCTCGCCTCGATCCCTTAGATGTGTTTCACTGTCCCCGGCCATACTTGCAATGTGCTCGCTGTCGCGTGGGGGTCGGGAATCACTATGCCGTGGCTCCTCCCATTCCACCTAAATTCATTTTTATACGTGCATATTTTTGAACATGTGTAATTTTTTTGCATTCATTTTTAGGTTCATGCTGATAAATAAATCACATCCGCAGTGACAGTTTATCGCGTGACAGTTTTGTGTATTTATTAGTTTGACCTCAATAATGAAGCGGCCAATGAGTGCCGTTGTCCCGCCCACTGCTCAACACAGGCCAGTAATGTGAGTCCCACAACGTAACACAGTTCGTTAACATTTCCATTAACATCTAAACCGTAGCCTAAAACCCAGGGTTAACAAAAGCATATCATGACAACTGGTTTAAAGTACAGACAAAAGTGAGTATGGAAACAGACAAATACTGCAACATGATATGTGGGCGTGTGTAGTCTATTGCTTCATAGAAGGCAAATACTGTTGTCGAGTTGTCAAACACCATATCCTTTTGATCTACTTAAAGGGGTTTAGAACTCCCCCCCAACAGTTTGTCCAACATTCGAATCGTGATCCATATTGTGTTACAGACTCTGAAGTATTCTGAAAATGCTTGCTTTCGCCCTGCGATTGCGGCCTACTGCTAAAGTTTATGGGGTTCTGCGCTATGCCTCTTCGGGGTCTGTGGACGTCCAGGCGCCACTAAACTTCTGGGGTGGAACAAGAAGGAAAATACAACCGAAGTCCGACAATGTGCCCGTCTACGAGCCTTCGACAGGTACAGTCATAGTTGCGGAGTTTGACTGTTTTGGTCCTCTAGCTTCTAGCATATGTGTGGATGGCAGTCAAACGGTTGGTTTTTGTGACAGTTTATATGACCGTTTGCACCTGATACTGACCAGTGAAACTGATAAGAAAGACAGCTTCCATCAAATGCCAAATGTTAATACCGAAACTTGAAACTGAAAATTCTCACTGAAGTTTCTCACTTCACGTGTTTTACTGTGCATGTGAGCAATAAAACACTTTGACTTTGACTTCCACTACAGGTCGTGTGTTGTGCCACCTGGAAGCAGCCGGTGCTCCAGAGGTGGAGCAGGCGGTGCAGGACGCCCAGTCTGCCTTCGCCCTCTGGAGCAAGATGTCAGGAATGGAGAGGTCCCGCATCATGAGGGAGGCTGCCTTAATCATTGAGGTGTGTGTGTGTTTGTGGGAGTACTGTTGTCGTGGTTAGGGTGGTCGATATCCATGCCAAAGGGTTCTGGGTTACTTCGAACCCCAATGTCTGCATTCTACCTTTCCATTCCTGATATCTTGCTACGTGTATGCCTACAGGTAAACTGTGGAGATTGGGCCTCAAACCCAGAGCTCTCTGTCTGGGAGTCAAACACCCTCACCTCAAGACTATCAACATTATTTGGGATCATGTGTGTGTCTAAAGAATAGAACCTACCCAAGGCTCACTAAACACAGGGATCATTTTTCTCTCCAAACCAATTTGTCAACGTTATTCCTGTGGTTTTGACGATGCCACAAGTAGAGGCGGCGAGAGGACATAGCGGAGATGGAGGTGGTCAACAACGGGAAGTCCATCACAGAGGCCCGTCTGGACGTGGACTCCGCCAGGCTCTGTATAGAGTACTACGCGGGACTGGCCGCCACCCTCGCAGGTGTGTACACGGAGAGTCTTGTACTAATACTCTGATGAGTACTCAAGTCATTTGGGTCGGTACACTTTGGTTTATACAAATTCACTCAGTGCCAAGACTTTACAATGGCCTCCTAATTTTTATTTATCTTAATTATTTGATCTTAATTATCAATCAGGATAAGAATGTGATTTGTTGTCAAGTAGGTTTGATTCTCATTGATAATTAAGAAAACCAATACAAGGAAGAAGAAACAATAGGACATTGCTATATCATTTTCTTAAGACCGTACAATATTGTTAATACAATATTGCCTCCTATTGTGTGGCAATATGGGTGGTAAACATGTATTTTAGATATAATGATGACAGGATATGTGTTCAACTTACAGTGTGACTTGGTAAAATTACATGAAGTCCTACCCCGTTGTGGGGTTTGGTTAAATTACGGTAATAATGCTGATTCACATTCAGTACATTCAGATTTTGAAAATGCTCTTACATATGCAAATTAGAGGAGTGACATACTTTGTGTGGGAGGAGGAGGTGGAGGTGGTGGAGGAGGAGGCTGGTGAGGTTGATGATCATGTTTTCGTATGACTATGAGAAACAGGCAAGCTAGCCGTCAATCCTCCACTTCCAAAAAATAATCACCACACTGAATGTGAGTTTGAGACGACGTAATGGACTGTAGACACAGAGAGACTGTAGAGGCTGAGGAGAACACAGGTCATATAATCCAAATTCGAGTAACTATCAATTTAAATGCTGTAGGTTTCCAGAATCCGGTACAAGAGGCAAGATACAGTGGTAGCTGAAGATGTCAAAGTAAGGGTTTGTTTCTCTTTAGAAACAGAAAGTTTCTAGGGGTAAAAGTCCTTTTGTGTACATTCTTCAAGGTCAGCATATCGAAGTGATGGGTAGCTGTAGGAATAAAAAAACTAAGGTGTGGAGTGTGTGTTGTTGGTGGCTGGTTTAAGCAGCCTCACCCGGTCAGAGTTAGACTGATTAGACTCTGGGACTGGGTGAGGCTGCACACCTGTGGGGCATTGGCCAATCAGGCCCACAGGTTAAACCAGCCACCAGCAAACACACTTGGGAGGAGCTCTAGCATGTACCACCTGCTCTGTTGTTCAAACTGACAATAAACCGGTTTAATCATCTGCCTGTGTCCTGCTGTGGGAGAAGCCCTGGAAAGCCATAGTAGATGGCATGTGGCAGGGGGAAACTGCCACATAAGGGTTTGTTACTTTTTGTTTTTACCAAGTTGTTTTCCT